>JAJEJO010004037.1:132881-183869 GCA_020662805.1 Glaucomys volans
GCTCACCTGGGTGGGGCTGAAGCTTCTTCCTGCCCTCCTCCTCCCTCCAGTTCAGGAACAATCTCAAGAAACCCGAAATCCCAAAACCTTTTGGGTGGGTGCGCAGACGCGGGAGAAACTTCTCCCGTTTTTGAGCGGCCGTCGAGGTCCGCATCGATTGTATTGACCTCACGGTGGGCTGGCTTGTCTCCTTCATCGATCAGATGAACGAAGTCTAGGACAAAACACAGACGAAAGGAAATCGCAGGCGTCTTGGCAAAGCTGGTGGGAAGTGACCCAGCCATGCCGGGAGCACCCGCGGGTGATCCGAGCGGGTTTCATCCCAGAGCAGCGCATGGGGGAAACGATCTTTTCTTTCCATTCTCCCTTATTCTATCGCTGATTTTCTTTTTTTTTTTAGTTCTGACCTATTTAAAAAGAAATTAAACAAGAATTAGTTTATTCAACCAGCAAACATTTGACGATCACAAATCATGTACAGAGACTGCTGAATATTGTGGATATGGTCCTCCTGGAGGGAGGGGTCTGTACAGATGGATAAACTTGTGGGGAGGGGCATTTCTTAACGATGCGACTTTGGGTGACACTCCTTAGCTATTTAGCCCACAGTTTCTGGTGAATGAAGAGCGAAGTACAGCCCGCTGGTTGGCACCCTGTGCCATGGGAGAATAGGACCTGAAAGTCTAGAGGTTAGATCCTTTGAACTCAGAACCAGGGCAGGCAGATCCAGGACAATCTTTTGGGCAACCACAGTGTGGTATAGACTCTGGTCACTTGGTTCATTTCTGGTGCCCATGAAGATGTGACCCTTCAGGTCAGGATGCCATCACGGTTTTCAGAGTTCTCAGATGCTGTCCCCTCTGGGGACCAGGAACCACCCAGCCCAACCTCTAGAACACAGCCATGAGAGTAGGACCAATTCTGCCCTGAGACCTTGAAACAGCCTCCTTTCTACCTCCCTTCCTGGACCTCATTCTAACCCATCTTTATAATGGGAACCATATATCTTTGCTGCAGAAAAACAAAACTCAGAACAGCAAGCATCAAGTAAGAAAGGAACTGTTGTTCACCCTGAGTCTTCAACCCTTCCAAAAAGATATCTGGCTCTCAGAATCCTCTTAGTTAATATGTGTGGAATAATGGAGTGGACTTTTCTATCTTTTATACCAAACATCACTTTCTGCTACCGGCTTAGACCAGGTCTGCTTTTCCCTGTCTTCCTGTGTGGATCGGAGTCCATTTGAGGAGCAGTTAATAAGTCTGATACTGGTTTTCTTTAAATGCATTTGGAAGCAGTCATGCTTTTACCAATGCAGGGAGAGGGTCCCCTGTGCTCCATCTGCCTTTCTTCCTTGACTCTCGTTCCTGTAGCTAACAACTACGTTGAGCCACGTACTGTGGTCAGATTTGGAGAGATGAGTCCCATCCCTCCTGAAGTCCTGACATGAGACTCTCCTACCCAGACTAAGTAGCCCCATAACTTTCTTTTTTTGATTATGGTTGTTGTCTTCTTTCCCCCAGTTTCTTAAGTAACTTTTGACAAGACCATAAAGTCCAAAGGCAAAACCTGGTGGTGGTATGCAGCACACACTCAATTCATGTTGAATGAATTTATTTTTCCCAGTGACATAGCCCACAGCTCCCTAGAAACAGCCAGCGTGCAATCTTAAAAACCTTGATGGTGAACCTTCCCAATGGCCCCTGACACCTGGCATTGGGTAATGCCCAATCCTCAAGGGGCCCTAGAGCCTTATCACAGACGAGTCATGAAGGTGGAGTGCATCCAGCCCTGTGGTTCCCAATTCCGCGTACAATTCGGATTGATCCTGAGTAAGGGCAGCCTCTCCATTTCCACCCCAGAGGTCGGGACCCAGCAAAGGGGAACAGGGCAGTGAGTTTCAGTACTTCCTGCTCCTGCGTCTCCAAGCCATCTGACTAGCCTCCTGTCCAGGCGACTTTCTTCACCACCAGCAGCACACACACACACACACACACACACACACACACACACACAGAGGTAACCTTGCGCGGTAAACCAGAGCTAGAGCAACGGAGGAGCTGTTTTGCTCAAGGGCATTCTCCCCACATCCCCGTTCTCACCAGCCCACCATGTTCCATCCTCCAGATTTGGAAGACTCTGGGTGACCCTCTCCCGTCCCAGCCTCCAAGAAAAACTTTAACTGGGGCCTCTCCCCCAACCCATGGTCGCTTAAAGGCTGTAGGGCACAGACTGTTGCCAGCCACGCCTCGCCGGAGCGCCATCCAGCGGCGAGACGGCAGGCTCATCTCCCGCAGAAACGCAAGAGCGAAGATGTTGATTTCCAAGTGGGCATGGGTCCTCCCTCCAGTCCTCCCTCTAGCTGGGCACTCCATCTCTGCGCTTCCTTGGGTACTTCCCGCTCTGGTGAAGACTGATTTGGGGTCATCAAGCCCCCTCCCCTTTATTTATGCACGTCATGTGCACTGGCAAAGGACTGTTTGAAAGGTGGAGGAAGAAAGTGCGCCACCACCGCCTGGAAACTTCGCTGTGGCGGCCGGGGTGGGGGGTGGCTGTTCCATCCCGGCTGGCTGACGCTTGCAATCTCCCTCCGCCGCGGACATGTCAAGTCCTGCCTTCCTAATTCTACACCTATGACCTTATCCTGGCTGGAGTCAGGCGCCCTGACGCCCTGCCCTTACATGCACCACGGGCTAGAGAACTTCCTCCCCGAGGCTGCGGTGGGTGTCAATCCCCCTAGTGCTGCGTCTCCAGAGTGGCAACCGAGCCGTGCACCGAATCCTAAATGCAAAGAAAGGAAAAACGCCACTCTTCATACACCCGGAATGTTATCGCTAATTTTTTGGAAAAGTGCCTGTGTACACACATATTACATATATTATTGAGCGGGTTAGTGGGAGACTAAAAACACCGAACAACCGTGGGGGGGCATATTCTCCAATTCCCTGGTAATTTGTAACAGACTGACTTTATTGCTTCGAGAGTAAAGGAGTAGCTGCAAAACAAATTTAACTCTGTCTATATTGATCAAATAGGAGTCTGCCCGTGGGGTGTGACTGCAATGCATTTTTTAATCTGAGATTTAATTTCATATTCTGGGCTACTTGGAATGTCCATATGTACACACTTGTACCCACAAAGACCATTTTGGAAACACATTCATATTCTCTTACATTTAAATAATGCAATGGAATAGAAGCTTGAAGTTTGGACCCATGCACGGCTCAGTAAACTCTCCAAACATCAGGAAGATCTAAATAGAAGCCTTGGAACAAATCGTGGCTCTGCTCTCCCCGGCCAGCCAGGCCCATCTCTCCTCCAGATTGCGTTTAGGGGCAATATTCAGATATCCGGACCCAAGGGGAGTTCCTGGGTTCCTTACCCCTCTCTCATCCAATCCCTGCTACTAACAACTTCACAGTTCAACTACAGTATCTTAAAAGTCCTTTTTAAAAAGCCAAAACCTGGAGCCAAAATTCTTTTATTTTGACTCTCAAATTCTAGATGGAGAAATGAAATAGGGAAGCCCATCCGGGTTACTCACGGCATGGATACACCACATAAAAGTGAATGCCACGTCATATTTTAACTTGTCTAATAGAAAAATCCTAACTCTGCCGCACGGTCCCTTCTTCCCCCTTTTCTCAAAAGGTCTATGGTTGGAGGAAGGGTGGGGTGGGGGTGGGAGATGAAGTCGCTTGGAACAAAAAAAAAAAAGAAGAAGAAACTAGGCATTATTTACACCTGCAGACTTTGGATGACTGTATTCGGCCCCGGTTGGCTTAATTGTAAATCTTTTCCGCATGGCCCCAACCCCTGGACCGAGCGTCTGGGTTTAATAATGCGCCCCGGCACCCCAGTAGGGCCGGGCTGAAAAGAGAGAATCCCCCCGCCCCGCCCCCACCCAGCTCAGAGGTAATTAGAGCAGCCACCCCCACCCTCCCCAAACCATGCTTGAGGTACCAGAAGACCAGACTCTGACATGTGGGGAACTCATATTTTACCGTCTGAAGACAAGAGGAGCCATTTCAAAAGCAAACCCTGCGAGTCAGAAGTGGGAGGCCGTGTCCCCTGCTCCCCGCCCCCCTGCGCGCTTAGCTGGCAGGGGGCGAGTGGTGGGTAAGACCGGCGTCTATTCTAGAAGCTGGAGACCGACTGAAACTCCCTGGGCTTGCAGCGTAGGGCTGACCTGTTTATGGAACTGGCTGCTAAGAAAACATGTAAAAACACACCCCAGCGGTGGGAGAGAAGAACGCTCCCTCCGCCCCGCTCCGCGCCTGGCGCTCCAAGGTTCTCTCCAATGTCACTTGGTCCTCCCGGAGCTCCTGTTTTTCTCCCCGGGAGGCTATTTCCTTGCAATCAGTTGCTCTTCCAACTCTTTGGGAGTCAGAGATCTATTCTGGCATTCCTCTTTCATTTTTGGTACATCCCCCCGCCCCAGCTCTTTCCCATCCACCCCCGATTTGTTCTTTGCAAGAAGAGGGAAGGGGCGATAGGAATCGTGCGGGGGGAAAAATATCTCGGGACGGAAGGGCTCGGTGAGCGGCTTCTCCTTGAAAGCCTGCTATCTTGGGTTTCGGTCTCCAAAAGCAAAGACCTGCGCTTCGCAGACTGGGCCGCGCTTCCCGCGATCGCGCCCCGGGAGCCCGCCTCGCCCCGCCCCGGTAGCTGGAGAGCGAAGGCAGGTAACCAGCGCCGGGTTACCTGCCGCGGTTCGCCGGCTCCCAGGCGCGTCGGAACCAAGGGCCGGGAAAAGCCAGCGGGTCCCAGACCCCTTTGTTCCCCTGCGGGACATTGTGGCGTTTGGGGCAATATCCGGGCCCTGTCCCCCTCCGTGCTGCCACCCAAGTGCAATCCAAGGCGAGGAGCGTCTTTTCGGGTTCCTTGCTCGGTGAGGCCTGGATCCGCACCGAGGCACGTCCACTGCCAGGGTAAGGGGGGACGGGAGGCGATCTCCCCTGCCTGGGGCGGCCACCGTCACCGAAAGAATCTCACCCGCCGCCCGGGCTGTGCCTCACTGCCAACTCCTTCCTGGTGCCCAGATTCTACCATTCACAGGGGAAAAGAGAAAGGGCCCTTCGAGGGAAGGTGAGGGCAGGGTCCTGGTCCTGGAGACCACTCCTCTCCGCCTGCCAGAGGATTTTGACTTGGGGAGGAAATGAATGGAGACCTGGGAACCAGCAAAAGCAATTCTGAGTAGAAGCACCCTCGCAGTTCCAGACTCTCTCCTTCTAGGTTATCTGCCTCCTTTTCTTTCCTTTCTCTAAAAGACAAGCAACATTTTTTTTAAAAAGAAAGAAAAAAGAAACGTCTCAAGCCGCACTGTACCCAACCCCAAGGAAGAGACCTTCCAGGGCTCCTGGGATCTCTCAGGCCACTACCTTCACCTCAGCCTGGGACTAGGAGAGAGAGCCAACTCTCCAGTGACCACCGGTCACACTCTAGATCTCCTACCGGCTTAGGACATTTACAATATGCAGAATTTGTTATGTATTCTTGGAAGGCAGACCCGGTTGGGTGGGGAGGGACAAACCACAACTGGAAATAAAGTCACATTGTTGAGGCCTCCAGTTCCTTTTGGTGACACGGGGAGGAGGTTAGGTAACTAACACTGGCACAAAGGTGCAGCTACACCTCTGCTCGGTTACCTGGGTGTATGGGTCTGTGACCACAGGCTGTTGAGGGGGTGGAAGAGCTAATGCTTAGTTCAAGTTTATGAGAAGCAGGTATGGCCAGAGAGTTCTCCTGGCTGGAGGACAGCTGATCGGTGGCAGGCCTGTCCTGGAATCCAGATCCTGAATCCAAAACCCATATCCTAGTCTCCTCAGCAGCTTTTCCACACCCTATCTGCCACACACACCAGAGAAGCAGGACCACCATCCTGGGTCCCAGGAAGGGAAAAAAAGATAACTGCATGAAAGTTTAGATTTTTTTTTTAATGGGGGCGTGCATGGGAGGAAGGATTATCAGTGTTCAATGAGACAGGGAAATCTGGAGCCCTTCATAGAAGCACCTCTCAAATTCCTGGGCCACTCAGAAAAGACAAATCCCTCTCTGAAGCTGTGACACTCTCAAAGGTGGCTACGTCCCTAAGAGCTTCACTGGGTACAAGAGCTCACTGCTTGTGATCACCTCTCCGCTTTCCTTTAACCTAGTTGCAAACAGTATCTGTAGGGCCACAGGAGCAAAGAAAGAAGAAGAAAGTGGAAAGAACTGGGAGGAAAAAGGCAAGCACAACTTCTATGTCCTGCTTGGAGACAGAGGAAGCCCCCCACGCCAGCAGACCCTGGGCTCTCGCCCTGTCTAATTGAAACTCGGTACGGGAAATAGTAATGGATATTGTGCTCAAATTGAGAAAACGTGTCTGAGGCTAGAGGGGGACGGTTAGTTCAGCAGATTTGGAGGAGACATCTTTCTTTGACCTGTCAACCTTCCTGACAGTAGCGGTCATTGAATTTGCCATGCCCTCTCCCTTACAGACCTCCCTGTCCCCTCTGCCCCATCTACTCGTGGGAGTGAGACCCCAAGGCCCCCACAACCCTGGCACCAATATCACCAATAACAATGGAAAGAATCTAACAACAGCAAACCACTGTATGTTCGCCTGTCCAAATGTCAACCTCTCTCTGTAAGGTTAGGAGGGTGTTGTCAATTTTTTTTTCTTCTACCCTCTCAAAATATTTTCTCCCCAGCCCCAAAACCTCCCAGACAAAATCCTGGCACCAATCACTGCTGGCCACTCACATTCTTACCTGTCTTAGCTGAAAATCTGGGAAGACGGTAAAGAAAGCAAGATGTGGGGTGGTCAAAGGGCCTGGGGCAAAAGTCAGCTTTAGCCAGCATCTTGCTGATCCTGGGTCAGAAAAAAAGGAAAGGAAAAGTTTGCAGTCCCTTCCTTATGAATTCATTTCTGCCAGACTAAGTAATGTCCATTGCATTTTCTCTTTCTTTCTTTCTTTCTTTCTTTCTTTCTTTCTTTCTTTCTTTCTTTTGTAACTGGGTACAACACATACCTAAAGACAGCATTGAACATGTACATTGACTTGAAATTAGGAAGCCACAATTAGTTACTTTTCCTGAGAGAGAGAAAGAGAGGAAAAATCCTTCACGGATGTATAAAAGTGCCCTCCCTTCACACACTTCTTCATTCTTACCTTCTCCATTTCCCTTCTAACTTATCTAAGTCAATGTGGACAAATTTGCCATTTTGCAGGGTGCTGAGCTTTGATAAAAGATAGGTGCTAATGCGAATAACGCAGAGGGCGTAATGTTTTCATTTCACCTCTACCCAAAATGTACTTATTTAAAGGAGGTAAGACAGCATGGATCAAGTGCATAACGAATGATGCTCTAGAAACAGCATAAACCAACTGGCGCCGAACTGAGTCGCTGTACTAAAAATACTGCCTCCCCAAGCTAGACAACTCTGACAATCCCCCTCTCACACACACACTTCAGACTCTTGCACTGAATCGCCCTGATCAATAATTTAGAAGGATGTCAGAGGACAGAGAAATATGTGTTACAGGAAAGCTCTGTGCTGCTGGAGCAAGGCAGAAGCTTGGAATGCAGCCCCTCGCCCTGGGCTCCTGACCTGGAAAGCAGTTGGGGTGGGGAAGCGCTCCAGAGCTCTCAGACAGGCAGAGGGAACAGGGATGGGGGCCAATTCCAGGAAGAGGTGACTTTGGAGAAGCCAAGAGAAGGTGCAACTGCTAACCAAGACAGATGAACCAAGCCACTTTCTATCGCTTAAGACACTTTGTGTCTTCCTAGGCAAGGAAGTGAGGGGAAGATGTTTGCTTGGGCCCCAGGAAGAACATTTCCAGCCTGTCCAAGTTACTGGAAAAGATGAGGGAGGGAGACACTGAGTTAGAAAGACAGGGGTAAATTCAGAAAGAACCAAGACAGGCAGAGAAGATAGAGAAAAGCCAAGAGCAAGAAAGAATAGAGAAGTTAGGAGAGGGGGCGATCAAGGCTGGGAGATGGAGAGAGAGAGGGAGAAACAGAAACCAAGCAAAAGTTAGATGCAAGGATGGGAAGAGAAAGGAAAGTAAAAGAAAAGAGTCAGGAAGATCCCACACCTACATTCAAGGAAGACAAAGAGAAAAGGAGGGAGAGAGAAAGAAAGTATCATAAACAAAAGGTGAGAGACCCTGCCCTCTCCAACCAGGAGGCTGGTGCCTCTACGGAACACAGAAAAGGTGGGGACGATGATCCTCCCTCAAAAGGACCAAAGGCCAGACTCCTGTGGGAGGCAGGAAGCTCTCAGAGCAAACTTTGGGGAGCAGGAGGTGGGGGGGGGGACAGTGATTCCAAGACTCCAGGATGAAAAGGAAGTCCTCCAGGTCTGCCCAGAAATCACCCCCCCACCCCAAGCTGGGTTCAGAACTGCACGTGGCAAGATAGAGTTGGGGTAGCCCAGGGTGCTAAGGCTTGTGGTGGAGGGTGGCTGTCTGGGGGTGCCAGCAGTGCGGACAAGAGGAACCCTGAACTGTAAATTAGGTACTCTGGAGGGAGTTCTTTCACTGGGATCAGGGATAAGAAAACCACATCCCCATTTGGGAGCCTGAAAGAGGTTGGGAGTCCTGTAGTCTGCACCTAGGCAGTGTCAAAGGTTGTCACCATCAAAAGGACCATGATGGGAGAAGCAGCTGCACCTGGGTACTGGGCACAAATGGAGCCACTTCTATATCACCAGGCTACCAGAAAGTCCCTCCAGGTACAAGTTCACAAATAGACCCTCCGCCCTGGCCCATGTAGGAAATTTCATGGTTAGGCCTCAGACCCCAAGAGAAACACGTCGCCCTTCTATCTACAGAACTCCCAAAGGAGGGACACCTTGGACGGAAAAGCGATCCCACCGCAAACCCGGGTGAAAGGTTTAAGAGGGAAGAAGCAGGAGGGGAACCGTCCCTGGCCAGACCTCACACAATCTGGAGCGCGCTGGCCAAAGCAAGCGACCCCGCCCACCCGCCATCCAGGCCCCCTCCTCTCATCTTTTTTTTGTAAACTTCAGATAAACACTATCACAAAAGGACTCATGTGTCCCCATTATAGTGTGAGGCAGGCGATACCAAGGGCAAAACGTGGGATACAGAAGAGAAACCCCGGCATCTCTCCGGGGAGGCTAGCTTCTTTGCCGGCACCCCTGACCTGGGCACAGTTGGTGCGGTTTCGTTCCCCGCCCCCTCCCCATAGGAACTCTGCTCCCCACCCCGAATCCTCGCCCATGTGCACACTCGACTCTTCTGCTTTAAACGCAGCAGGCATTACAGATATACAGAGAGTTTTAAAAACTTATGTTTCTAAAATTCCAGGCCTACAATTAAGCAAAAACTTTTTTTTCCCCAAAAAAGGTGGAAGAGTATTTCGGAGGCGCCAAGGAGATTCGTAGATGGGTCCTTTTTTGAACCAGATTTTAGATCGCATTCTCCCTTCTCCAGCTCTGGTGAGGAACCGGCTCCTTCAACCTTCCCATGTATCTTTCCTGAACCGTGAGGCGGAGGGAGAGAAGATCCAGGGTCTAAAGCAGGAAAGGGGGGAGAAAAAAGCAAAAGAAAAAGACCGCGCACAGCCAGGGACTGCGTTCTGAAGCCAGGGCTGGGGACGCGCGGGCCTGTGGGTCCTCCCCGAGGCCAGGCCGGGCACAGGGCTTCGCAACGCGCTAGCCAATGTTTAACCCGAAGGCAGTGGCCACCAGGCCGCTTTTGTTTGTTCGCAAATTAATCACCCAGCGCACGGCCGGCGCCAGAGTGGGTTTATCACCCACCGGGAGGGGGGCGCGGCGGGCACGCAGAGACAAAGAGGAGTTCGCACCTTGGCGCGTTTGATCCCAGAATTACAGCGGCCTCCCAGCCTAATACGAGCCCCCTGGGGCCGAGTCTGGGAGGTCAGTCATAATTGGCGGAAGTTTGCAGACCATTAGCAAGATGTCGACATTTTTCGATTCAGAACCCCGCAAACTTTCCTCTCACCCCGCCTGGCTTGCGCGCTGGGGTGGGGGCGGGATCCGCAGTGGCGAACTGGGGTGACCCCGGGGTTAAATGAGAGCTTCAGACAAGAACAGGCAAGCGGGGAGCGGGGGGCAGGGTGAGGGTCAGAAAGCGCGCCAGGTCCACGGTGGAGCCGAAAGCAGGTCCAGATATTTACAAGTAAAATCCGCAAGCTCCCCTCCCAGGGTCAAAGCAGGCGCGAGGCCACAATGCTGAGGACCGGGTCCCGGCGTCTGCCTGCCGGGTCTGGGGGCCCTGGGGGCACCGGGTGGGTGAGGAGGGGTCAGCCACACCGAGGCTGCAGCATTACTTTGCTTTCCACTCGACGCGACAGGGCAGAGATTGGCCGGCGAGTGCAGACAAAACCAGATCTCCGGGATTTGGGGCCGCTCTTGATAGCGCGGCAAGCGGCCCCAGGCCCGGGCGGAGAGCACTATGGGGGAGGGGGTGGCTTCTGCCTCCAGAGAATCCCGAAACCCTGCAGTGACCTCGGCGGTGGGCGTAAGGAGGGGGAAGGCCTGGCCTCTGGCACCCTCCAGGATCCCGCGCTGGAGACGCGGAAGGGGGCGTTAAGAGCCAACTCTCTGGGCCGCACTTCTTTCTTTCCTCTCCCTTTTTTCTCTCTCTTCTTAACCGCAGGCCGAGAGACAGACAGATCAGAGCAAAAGGGACAGAAAGGGGAGAGACGACGAGCCAGACCAAGTTCACAGGACGACTCTATTCTCTCTGGTGACTTCAGGGGCTTCTCTGCCCTGGCGCCAAGCGCTCTTAACCATGTGCGTCAAAAATGCGAGGCTGTAAAAGCTTGTCTCCTCAAGAGTTCCTCCCCTATCTCCAGGCGGTTGGCCCACAATGGCACAGCATTTTTATCCTCCAGTAGCTGCCACTTGGGACCCAGCAGCTGGGGTGTTGGGAGGGGAGGACAAAGCAAAATGTAGGAGAGGGCTTTGCAGGTCCACACAGACGCACGTCCGAAGGCGTGGGTTTCTTAACCTCTAGGCCCGGAAATCAGCCCTGTCTCATTCCCTTTCCAACCGAGGAGGCTCTTATCTCAGTGAGAGTCGAAGAGCATCGTCAAGATGTCCATTCATCGAATCAGGGATGGCCTCGTTGCCCACCCCTCACCCCGAAGCGAGAACTGTGGGTTTGGGAGAATCCTCTGACCCAGACAGGAGGACAGGAGTCACGGTGCGGTAACCAATGCGGGGACAGGCCTGATCAGTAAGGTCTGCTTGCCTCCCTCCCTGTCGCCCTCAAGGAGGCCCCCACCCTACCTGAACTGGAACCAGTCCCCTCGCCTCTGGGGTGGGGGCGTTTCACGGTTTGTTTTACAAATTCGCCCCCGACTTCTGGTGAGATAAGTCCTGGGGTGGAGAAAGAACTGAGACACCCAGAGATAAGTGCGATGCCTGGAGATGATAGCAGGCTGGCGCACCTCCCCCAACCAGCTCGGCCACCCCTTACCAGCAGCTCCGCAAGGAGCTGGCCCCCGGGGTGAAGGCAGCGTCTTGAAAGGGACAGGCCCAGACCCTAGTCGCTGGCTGCACTCACTTTGTCCAGAGTCTCCATTCTCCCCTCTACGCCTCCCCGCCCCCAACACACACATCCAGGCAGAACACCGGGAGCCCGCATCTAAATGGAAGCCGAGATATAAAAGGGTCGGACGATGCATTTTTAGAAAATGCACAGACCACCTCTCAGAGTGAGCGCGGACAGGGCCGGGGGCGCAAGCTGTGTACATGTTTGAGCGTACGTGTTTTTCGGCGCGTGTTACAGTACAGATGCACTGAGGGTAATTGGGTCTCCGCACATGGCTGCGGGTGGGGCGGTGTGGACAGGGGCCCGCGCACTCCAGTGCTGAGATCTGGCCGCATCCATGGGTTCCCGTTCCCGCGAGCCCAGATGTAGGGGAGACCCGCACCAAGATGCACGAGCTCGGGGACCCTTACTTAGCGGCGGCCAGGCGGAGCTCCGCTCCACGTGGGGCTGAAGAGCGCCGCAGCCTGGAGTCTCTGCGCGCACCTCTCGGCTGCCGCCGGCTTTTGTCGCACCCAGAGGCCGAACGCCAGCTCGCGGGAGGTTCAGCCGCCCGCTCCGCTCGCCCGGAGTCGGAGGAAGAGGGAGAACTGGAGGCAGAGCGGGCAGCGGCTGGCGGAGAGGCGAGGCGAGGCGAGCGCGCGAGAGGCGAGCGCCCCTGCCCGGCGCCGGGGCGCGCTCTCCGCCTGGCTCGGCAGGCTAGCCGGCTTGCTCCCTCCCTCTCTCCCTCCCCTTCCTCCCTGGCCCTGCCTCCTCCCTCGATCCCGGGCTGGATGACTGAGGCATTTCAGACGTGGGCTGAGCGAGAGCGAGCGAGCTCAGGGGCTGCGGCGATCTCTCGATAAGCCACCTAGAGGCGACTCTGTGCGCGCACTCCCCAGTGGCTCCCGCCCTCCCTCTGATCATGTTGACATATTCACAGGACGGGCAGTAGTACCGATGCGGCGCTGCGACGTTACAGTTTCCGACACCTTCTTTTTATAACTCGGCTCTATCCCCCAGCACTCGACCTGTGAAAACCACGCCTATGCAGCAACACAATTGGTCCGAAAGCGTCAAAGAGCCAATCAAGAGGCCTCCGGCTCCCCGCAGCCCACAGCGCAGCCCGACCTTCTAGAGCGGCCGAGCAGACGCCCGGGGAATTCTAGAGGCGGAGGAGGGTGGCGAGCAGCTCTCACTAGCTTTCCCTCGCTCCCTCCCTCGCTCCCTCCCTCTCCTCGCCTACTCTGTCTTTCTCTCTCTCTCTCTCCTCTCTCCCTCCTTTCCATTTTCCACCTCCAAATCCTCCCTGCCCTGCGCGCCTGGACGCAGATTTAGGAAGCGAATTCGCTCACGTTTTAGGACAAGGAAGAGGCGCTGCCGAAGAGCACGGCAGATTCGGATTGAAACCGAGACACCCTCCGGAGCTCGGAGCAGAGGAAGGAGGAGGAGGGCGAACGGAAGCCAGTTTGCAGTTCAAGTTTTGATAGCGCTGGTAGAAGAGGCTTAAATCAGTGTGTGTGTGCGTGTGCGTGTGTGTGCGTGTGCGTGTGTGTGTGTGGTTTTTTTTTTTTTTTTTTTTTTTTTTTTAAAGAAGAGACTTTTTCCGCGCTCTCGCTCCCTGTTAAAGCCGAGTCTAGCGCAACTGCAGAAAGAGAGAGAGGAAGATAGGAAGCTGGGGAAGAAGAGGAAAGGGGGGAAAGTCTTCTAGGAGAACCGATCGCATTTGCAACAAAGGACCTGGGGGCTGGGGAGCGATTCCGGGGACGAAGGGCCGGAGTGTCTATTTCGAGCTCCGCGGCGGGGCTCAGACCCTGCTGCTCTCCTTGCTTCTGAAACCGACTTCCAGGAGCGGCTTTTTAAAATCGCAAGGCACAAGGACTGTCACCCCAGCGACTATGTCTTCTGATTTGTCGCCTAGTCCTCTTTAAAAGCGGCATCCCCCTCCCCAAAAGACACTCTCCCCTCTCTTTGAAGTGATTTAGTTGTGATTTCTTCCTCCCTTTTTTTCTTTTTGCGTTTTTTTTTTAACTATGTGCCGCTGTTGAACAACAACAACAAAAAAAAACAAAAAGCAACAAAACAACAACAAAAAGCCAGGCCGCCGCTGCGGACTTGTCCCCGCCTGGAGTGGATGAGCTTCTCCATGAGAGATCCGGTCATTCCTGGGACAAGCATGGCCTACCATCCGTTCCTACCTCACCGGGCGCCGGACTTCGCCATGAGCGCGGTGCTGGGTCACCAGCCGCCCTTCTTCCCCGCGCTGACGCTGCCTCCCAACGGCGCCGCGGCGCTCTCGCTGCCCGGCGCCCTGGCCAAGCCGATCATGGATCAATTGGTGGGGGCGGCCGAGACCGGCATCCCTTTCTCGTCCCTGGGACCCCAAGCGCATCTGAGGCCTCTGAAGACCATCGAGCCCGAAGAAGAGGTGGAGGACGATCCGAAGGTGCACCTGGAGGCTAAAGAACTTTGGGATCAGTTCCACAAGAGGGGCACCGAGATGGTCATTACCAAGTCCGGAAGGTAAGCAAGGGGTGGCAACCCCCTCCTCCCAGCCATCCGAGGTTTCCCCTCCCTTTATCTCTCTCCTCCCAGATCAGTCTCTGCCAGTTGTTACGGCTTGGACGAAAACTTAGGTCTCCTAAAAATGTGTGCAGAGATTCCAGGGCCCTGCCCGGTGACAGCAGATTCCAGTTTACCTGGGCATCTGCTGGGTCTAATACAGATCTGCATCCTCGGTTAACTGCAGAATAGATAGAATATTCCAGGGGAGTGTAGACATGTCTGCAGGAAGCAAGAAAACCACCCCATTGCAGGAAGTTCGCTCTTAAAAGCCTTTTCTGTGGCACCCGATTTCATAATGGATGTGTTTTTCTCTGTTTTATTTTGTTCTCAGGAGAAAAACTTAAAGCCCCTTTCTTTTGAGTGGTAGGGGGAGGCTGACACTATCCCCCTGGCCTTCTGCCCCTCCGCCTAGCCTCCGGGTCTGAAGGGCTCTGAGCCTGCCAGGGTCAGAGAGAAATGGAAAGGCGAATGGGTTTGTTGTCCACACCTCTTCAAGAGTCTGTAACCCGGGGAAGAGTTCAGCAGGCAATTTTGGATAATTAAGATTATGTTTGTAGACCTGAGGAGCCCGTGAGGATATGCACATGGTTTGTGTATATGTGAATATTATAAACCATATTTTACATAATGTTTAGAGGTCCTTGTCTGAATAAAACGTGTTTGGAAAAGAGGATCCCAGGATCATCATTAACAATCACTCACTTTTTAAAAATATAGTGTTGGATTCTATCAGGATTAAAATAAAGTCCCCCTCTAGATGTCTGGAGCTTTCTGTCTCCTTCCAAGCTAAATGAGGCCAAAGTTTGGCATATACTCCTCCTCAAACCCACAAGACATTTAGTCAGATTTCCCAGCAAAGTGCTTCCTTTTAAGTCAGAGGTACAGAATGCCAACACTTCTCTGAAATTAAACAGCAATTTAGTGGCACGGTGTTGGAGTCTGGGGCTGGCTGAAGGAATGGGGGATTGGAGTTCCTAACCGAATGAGCAGCTGGGTTACCAGGCCTGGAAGTTCACCCTAATCTGCACAATTTGTTCAGAGAACTTACTGAAGCCCGGTTACATTTCGCCAGCAGCGGGATTACTCTTACACCATAGGGACCCGGGCAACTTGACCTTTATTTCCTTGATAAGTTTAGCATTTTCTCATCAATGGGTGTTGGAAAATTCTGGCCTTGAGTAGCACTTCCCTGGAATTCTACCCTGAGCTGTTTAGAACTAAAGGCAGAAAGAAAAAAAGATAGAGGCAAGAATTTCTCTGTACAGAGGGCAATCGGTATAGTCACGTAGGAAAAAAAAGAAAGAAATCCTTAGACTCTGGAGAAATGCGGTACCACCATTCATTTGTTTTGAGTCTCGGGATATTTAAATGCAGAGAAATGGGGGAATATTTCATGCTTCATGTGAAAGAGAATAATTTTACACCCTGTTGCTCTGCTCTGAAATCTAGAAGCTCATCCGTCACAATAGAAAATTTTAAGCTTCCTTGAAATATTTTAGAATAAACAGGAAGCCAACCCCCAAGATTCCGAGTGACTTATCTTTTTTTTCTTTTTCTTTCTTTTTTTCTTTTTCTTTCTTTCTTTCTTTTTTTTTCTCATTCTTTCCTATTGTAGGCGAATGTTTCCTCCATTTAAAGTCAGATGTTCTGGCCTGGATAAAAAGGCCAAATATATTTTGTTGATGGACATTATAGCTGCTGATGACTGTCGCTATAAGTTTCACAATTCTCGGTGGATGGTGGCGGGTAAGGCCGACCCTGAAATGCCGAAGAGAATGTACATTCACCCCGACAGCCCGGCTACCGGGGAGCAGTGGATGTCCAAAGTTGTCACTTTCCACAAACTGAAACTCACCAACAATATTTCGGACAAACACGGATTTGTAAGTTGCATTGATGCTTCCTGCAGAATGTTCTTTCTTCTCTTCTGTCCGAGGCAATGTGTTTTCACGTTGCTTCTAGACTCCTGAGTTTCGGCTCAGGCTTCTTCCTTGCTCGCTCTGGGTAAAGCCTAGCAAATCTCTGCGGTTTTCAGCAGAACTGGGAGAGGATTGGGGTGTCTCTCTCTGGATAATGAAGGCCTTGGTGTTCTAAGGAAAATGGGAGCCAGGAAAACACCCTGGTTGGTGTTCTGTAAGCAACCCCGGGTCCTTGGTGGAGTGTCTCACCTGACAGGGCAGCTTCCACCCCAGGATTGAGAGTGAAAATCAATTGCAAAACGGTGCGTTCATTAAGGATTTGTTTTGTTTCCAAACAAGCTCCTTCTCTTTGGAAGCCAGCCCTATTCTTTCTTGGGAGGGTTGAAGTTTCCGAGGAGGCTTGACTTACGTTGGTTCAAGGGTGTGCATGTGATTTTGAGAATGGGTTTTCTTTTTCTAAAAGAGAACTCGGCCAAGGTGACAGGTTTACTAGAAATGAGGGTGAGGTCTTCGGTGTGAAAATAAATAGTGCGTAGATGTGGATTCAGGCAGAGAGTGCTTAGGAACTTTCAGAGGACCTGGATTGCTTGTAAAAGTCAGGCGGGGGACCTTTTGCCCCTTCCTCCGCCCCTCCCCAACATTTCAATAAAATAAACAAAGTGATAAGCGAGGAATAAGGGGAAAGATTAGGCCCAGGAAGACGTGAATGGCGCGGAAATATCTTCCGAGGGCAGGAATTGCATTTGAAGCCCTTGATTTGATTAGGGCATGAATATTCCTCTCTGAGTTCAGCCTTTCAGGGCTTTAAGTGGATCGGGCTCGTCAATTAGTGGACGCTTAAGGTACTGAATCATTTTGTAAATTAAAATGCATGTTTTTCTCTATCTTTTAAGACTTTGGCCTTCCCAAGTGATCACGCAACGTGGCAGGGGAATTATAGTTTTGGGACTCAGGTAGGCTAGGGTTCAAGGTACAAATGAACCTTAGGTGGTGAGGGTGGGGGGGACCCTTTGGAAATTGAGGAGCAATTTGGATTCTCCAGGAGATAACATCTGTGGAGTGAACTGTATCCAAGAGGGGCTCCCAGGCGGTGGGCTCCATGCAAGCGTGGGACCCCCGCCGGTGGGGGAGATGTCAGCCCAGCAGGGGTCCTCAGATCCTGTTTGTCCTGCTAATCTTTTTTTAAAAATGTGCCTCTCCTCTTCCCTGCCCCTGCAGACCATATTGAACTCCATGCACAAATACCAGCCCCGGTTCCACATTGTAAGAGCCAATGACATCTTGAAACTCCCCTATAGTACATTTCGGACATACTTGTTCCCCGAAACTGAATTCATCGCTGTGACCGCATACCAGAATGATAAGGTAACCGAGGGGGCTTTTCTTTTTAATGGTGATATTTCCCCTCCCCTTTAAAAAGCCACTTTGGATCTGGGTGGGAATGTTTAAAGGGAATTGGGAGGAGAGTCTTGGATTTTCTTCCGTGATTTGACCTTCGGTGGAGTCGCTGGGGGAAGAGGCTCTGGCACCTCAGAGGAGGCAGAAACAAAACCCTCCACCAGCTAGGGATCCAGAGCAGAGGAAGAAAATGCTGACTGATTTGACCAGCAAGAAGCTTCTGGAACCTCTGCCCCTGATACACTCTAAACCCCAAGCCCCGGGGTGTTTTGTGTTGCTTTCCATGTTCATCCTCTTCCCCTTTAGGAAGAAGGATCAAGAAGTTGGGGGGGGGGGGAGGGGGACGCTAAAAATTCCAAGCAAATATCATTTGGGATTCAGAGAGGAGAATCCTAGGAGAGACCAGCTTTTCTCCTCCAGCCAGAAATCCCGAGGAGTTGGTCTGGTTTTTATTACCTTTCATGCCGCTGTGTTTTTTATGGTGTGTGTGTGTGTGTGTGTGTGTGTGTGTGTGCATGTGTGCATGAGCACACACGTGTGCGTGTGTGGGGGGGTGGGAAAGCCTATCCTGATAACAGGGTCATGTTCATGGACTTGTCCGTGACTTTCCACTTGAAGTAGCCAAAGTCTCCACTTCATTTGAAAGCTTCTCTCCCTTGGGCCTGATGCTGGGCCTTAGTTAGAAGGGCCCCCAAATGAGAAGCACCTGAAATGCATAGTTCCAGTGACCTGAAGGTCGTGGGCACAGAGGTACAGAGAAAGCGTGCCTACTTGGAGGCAGTAATGGGGGTGAAAGCAAGGGTTGGGGACTCCTGCTCTGCAGCTTCTGAGGGCCAGACTTCAGCTCACCTGACAGCATCCAGCCAGCCAGCATTTTGAACTCACTGACACTGTCTGGGGTCCCTGTGGGAGGATTAGGGTGTCCCAGGTAGATTTCTTTAGTCTGGGGACTAAGAGGACATCATCCCCTCGTCTGTCTCCCTGGTTAGTGCAAAACCTGAAGTCAGACACCAGCAGAATGTTTCAAGAACCAGAACCCAACCACCCACCCCGGGGCTCTTTCTCCACCTCTGGTAACTTGGCATATGTGACCCCCCTCCAAAGGGAAGGGAGTTGGAAGATTACTGGGTATTTCCCTCAGCATGCAAGATGCAGGCTCCCTCTAGACCCAGAATCCTATGAAACTGACTTGTTAATGTAATAGTAAAATGGAGCATTTTTGATCAGACAAAGAGGCCACCTAATTGTGGTGGCAAAGTATATAAACGAAAACAAATGTCTCCAGTGGTCATTCAGTCCTTTTAGATCTGTAATTGTCAACAGTGGGATTCCTCAAAACCACCCCCCACCCTAGGACTTAAAAAAAAAAAAGAAATCAAACTCGCTTCAGCCCAAGGGTAGCAAAAGCCCATAAATCATTTTATTAGATTCATGGAAAAGGTTGGAGTGTATGCTTGTGTGTGTTTGAGTTTAAGGGCAGAGGAGGATGCCTTAACATATATTATGATTAATTACATTGTATAAAAATTCAAAAAGATATAATTTTAGGATCAACAGGTTGTCCTGCTTGACAACCTCAAGGAAGTTTGCATTTCTAACCCCAAGGTGTCAGCTGCCCAGGGAAAATGTCTTTGGGTTCTGACAACTGGGGATCCTTGATTTGGCCTCCTGTGGGACATCATCTTCAGCCTGACACCACCCCAGGACCTCCCTTGGCACCCAGACTTCTAGGAGACTCTGGACCTGGGGGAAGCATCTCAGAACATTCTAGAATGTGAAGCCAATGCCTCTGTCTTGCTTATGTCTCCTCCTCTAGATAACTCAGTTAAAAATAGACAACAACCCATTTGCAAAAGGTTTTCGGGACACTGGAAATGGCAGGAGAGAAAAAAGGTGGGTTGAGACAATTATTTACTTCTCATATCATTTAGGGAAAACAATTACATTTCTGGGATTATACTTGCAAGTGTTAGAAGTGGGATTCAGGAATTTCTTCTGAGAAGAGCGGGTAGAAACTAATTTACTTCCCCCTCACAACACTTGGCGGATGTACATTGCAATTTTTCTAGGTACTACTTGTAGCCTTTAAGGAAACCAATAAGTCTACCCCATAGTTGTCTCTGGAAGAAAAGCTTTAAGGAGAACAGATTATAGAGGGATGCCTATTAATTGTGATTAATTTAAATTCATCTTGGGGCAGGTCCCAGGCAAGGACCAGGCCATTCACAAAATGCTTTGGAATTTTTGCAATCTTGTCTTCCAAATACCATCAGACAGAGCTAGGGCCCCCTTGAGAACTCTAGTCCCCCCTCTTTCAAAGGTACTTGTATCATTTTGCATGAAGCAGACAGATGGAGAATAGCTGACAGCAGCTCTCCCTTCCCCCATCCATTTTCGAAGATTTTTTTTCTAAAATCCAGAAAATCACCCCAAATTTTCATCCTGTCCCTTGAAGATGAGCCTTACTTTTTTTTTTTTCCTAACATGTAAGTGAATTTTAACTCCAATTAACGTGTTGGGGAAACAATTACAGTAGAGTGCACCATGAAATAACCACTTCCTCCCGACCTTAGCAACCATCCAGGAGTTGGGTAGCTGGGGACACACAGCGGTGTGTTCTCAGGGCTGGACACTCGCTTCCCTCCCTCTGCAAGGCCAGCAGTCAGCTGTCCCTGGTCACCCCCTGTCCTCTCTCCTCCTGGTTTTAAATAAGGTTTCATAGTTCAAGCAAAGGTCCCTCCCAAGAAACCCTGATCTTGAACAAATGTAGCTGAAGCTCCCCAGCCTGCTCTATGCCACACTCTGATCCCAGTTAAAGGGTCAGAGACTGCTGGGGCTGTGTGGCTGCTCTGGGGGAGGCAGATTTCAAAGAATGAGTGTTGTCCGTGGGCGGCAGGCAGAGTGAGGGGTGTGTGCCAGCCCTGTGTCTGGCAGGGCTGAGGGAAACCGAGGGGAGGTGCGTGTCGTGCCCTGTAACGCGGGCGTGGGCCTCTGCCACAGAAAGCAGCTCACCCTGCAGTCCATGCGGGTGTTCGATGAAAGACACAAGAAGGAGAACGGGACCTCGGATGAGTCCTCCAGCGAGCAGGCGGCCTTCAACTGCTTCACCCAGGCCTCCTCGCCGGCAGTGTCCACTGTAGGGACGTCGAACCTCAAAGGTAAGCCTGGCCGCCTCTGCGGGACCTGGACTCCAGGTCACTGGGCCTGGAAGGGGCTGGGGGTGGGGAGGCATGGAGGTCTAGACTGGAGACTCCCCCTGTGGAAGCTGCAGACCCTTGCAGACCTCTGTAAGCAGGAGCCAAAGTTCAAAAAGTTAGCAATACCAGAAGAGTCCCCTCCCCGTAAGGTCGCACAGGGAAGCTCAGAACCCCATCTCCGGAATCCTTGTTTGGCTCAGGTGCGGTGGTGTGTGTTTGCATATTACTTCTTGGCCCCATCAGCTCTGCAAGGGTGCCTAGAGCACTTTCCCTCCCTCCCTCCCTCCCAAACACCCCCTCCCCCACCAAGACAGTCTTCAACTACTGACATAACCACTGGCCTGAATTCTACCTTAAAATGTGTCAGGTTGGGAGGAGGTGAGGAATTCTCTGCCATTGGGACAGAGAAGGTGGCCGAAAAGACATTCAGCTAGAGAACAGCAGTTAACCTGGGAGGGGGGCGTGGAGCACTGGAGATGTGGGGTTGGGGATGGAGATGGTTCAAATCCCCAGTTGGTTTCCTGTGTTTAAAGAGCAAGCACTATTTATTTAGAAAGACACACACAATCTCTCAACTGGAGGAAACCTGTTTCTAAGTGAAATCCTTAATGTCTTCAATCCATTTAAGCTTTAAACATAAAATAGGATACCCCCCCCTTTTTTTTCGGTAGAACACCCACAGAGGGTGTGGAGAAAGAAAGGAAGGAGTCTCTGGTTGTTCTAGGGCACAGGGAGCTGCCGATCACCCATTTTGTGGCAGACACTGGGGGCAAACAGGGAGAAGGCTCACTCGAGTGTGTGCTGGGGGAGGGGGGTTTGCTTCTGCCTGACCAATTCAGATGTCAGGATTCTTTCCAAACAAACCCTTGCAAAGTAATCCACAAATTTGTGGAAGGTGCTGATCTGGATCTCACTACTCACGGAACAAAGACTGATAGTAATTGGAATGTGCTTCAGCGGTGACTTTTAAAGCAACTTAGTTTTTATTTTAAAAAGTTAATTTGCAATCGAATGGAGAAATGTCTGGGAAGGTTCTGACACTGTAGGAGCTCAATCCATACTTGTTGAGGCGGGAGAAGAGGGACAATTCATTATCATAAGAAGAGCTACTGGTTTGGGGAATTTCTCCATAAGGAGGGTTAAGCGCCTTCCAGATACTTTACATTCATTGTTAGCTTACTGAATCTAAAAGCTAAGGTGTTAGGTATCCTCCCTCCCCATTCTGCAGATGTGAAAACTGAGGTGCCAGAGGCTAAGGGGCCTGCCCGGGGTTCCACAGCCAATTGGGATTCAGACTGGGAACTGGACCCCGACTGGTGCACTTGGACGCTAACGCCCTTCCGCTTGGCTTTTTTTTTTTTTTTTTTTTTTTTCCCCCTTCTGGGCTAGATCTGTGTCCCAGCGAGGCTGAGAGTGACGCGGAAGCCGAGAGCAAGGAAGAGCACGGCCCCGAGGCCTGCGACGCGGCCAAGATCACCACCACCACGTCGGAGGAGCCGAGCCGCGACAAGGGCAGCCCGGCGATCAAGGCTCACCTCTTCGCGGCCGAGCCAGGCGGCCGACCCCGGGACAGCGGGCGGCTGGACAAGGCGTCCCCGGACTCGCGCCACAGCCCGGCCACCATCTCGTCCAGCACCCGCGGCCTGGGCGCCGAGGAGCGCCGGAGCCCGGGGCGCGAGGGCGCGGCCACGGCCAAGGTCGAGGAGGCGCGCGCGCTGCCGGGCAAGGAGGCGTTCGCGCCGCTCACCGTGCAGACGGACGCGGCCGCGCACCTGGCCCAGGGCCCCCTGCCCGGCCTCGGCTTCGCGCCGGGCCTGGCCGGCCAGCAGTTCTTCAACGGGCACCCGCTCTTCCTGCACCCCGGCCAGTTCGCCATGGGGGGCGCCTTCTCCAGCATGGCCGCGGGCATGGGGCCCCTGCTGGCCACCGTGTCCGGGGCCTCCACCGGCGTCTCGGGCCTGGATTCCACCGCCATGGCCTCTGCAGCCGCAGCGCAGGGACTTTCTGGGGCGTCCGCGGCCACCCTGCCCTTCCACCTCCAGCAGCACGTCCTGGCCTCCCAGGTATGTGTCCCCTGTCCCTGAATCAGCTGCTCTGCTTTTCAGGCCTTTGGATTCCAGACCCTCGCCCAGTCCCCTTTGCCTTAAAAAATAATAATAATATATAATAACAGTAATTACATACTATTATTTTTAATCGACCCATTACTAGGTGCAAGACTTAGCTCACTGAGTCATCAAGACCTCAAAAAAAGAAAAAGGCTTCCCAGTGCTGTTTGCCGCAGAGTGGAGAGTGCTAGGGATAACGGCCTACCCAGTACTTGCTTAGAACCAGGCACCTTCTAAGCACCTCCTCTGTTCTGACTCATATGACCTAAGCCTTCAGTGGGACTTTTATCACCTCCACTGTTCCGCTGGAGAGGAAGAGGCCCATAGGTGTTGAGTAACTTGTCTAAGGTCACACAGCTAATCCTTGGTGGAGCTGACACTCTATCCCAGGCGTCTGACTCCAGGGCCTCTCTCAGGGGTTTTTGATTTTAGCTTTGGAGCTAAATGTGTCTTTAGTGTCAAATAGCCAGCCCCTCCCCCAGGAATTGGACAAGAGGGTGACTGAGGCCTGGGAGTGGGAAGTGACTTCCTGGGTGAGGATTCAGTCTTGAGTCTTCTAGTCTTTCCTCCCAATTCAGAGTTCTTCTCCCTACCCCCACCCCAAGTAGGCCAGCCTGTCCCCCAAAGGGTTAACAGTCTGTGCACACGTGGGAAATGTCAGAGGAGAGGGACCAGCAGGGGCCGTGGCAGGCCTGTGTAGGTTTCAGACAGCTGCTCGGCCCGGGACCGCTGGGGAGCAGGCTCAGGCCGCTGAGACCGCTCTGAACCCGGTGAAAAGGTTCTCGGGGGTTTTCTGTGAGCTCTTGCCTTTTGTTTTGTCTGAGCACATTCGTCTCCCTTGCCAGAGCCAAATGGCAGGACTGGCCTCCTCCCCTCTCTGGGAGGAGGGGGCTGAGAAAAGCTGGTGGCTTCTCAATTCCTCCCCTGACCTGCAGGATTCTCCAGGAGACCTACTCACAGGTGGCAGGGATGGGCGCATTCAGACACTTAATGGCCCCTAAGGCATGGTGCACACCTGGGTCCCCTGCATTTTCAAGTCTGCTTCTGCCACTTATTAGCTGAGCCTATCCTTGGGCCCCTGAGGCCCGCCTCAGTTTCCCACCGGTGACATTGGCCTATCAGGCCAGGTGATTTCTTTGTCTCTGTTGATAGCAAATGCCCTTTTACCCTCCCACTCCAGTTGCTTTGCTTCATATCTTCCATGTTTATTTGGGGGTCTCATTTGGGAAACTTTTACAGTTGGAGTGGAAGATTGGAGAGGATAAGAATGACCCCCCCCAAAAAAACCCCCAAGTCTGATAACATATGTCCTTTGGTTTTCCTTCAGTCACCTCTGTGGGTTAGACTAAATCCCAAGTCCCATTTAACAGGTGCAGTCAATTTTTTTTGGTGGGAGTGGTTCTAGGTCCTGTGGGCCAGCTGCTGTGACAGTTGTGGCCATTAGCTTATTTCCAAACACCAGTCCTCAATCAGTAAATGAATGATTTGCTGTTCCCTGATCGTTTCATATGAGGAGGCCCAGATGCAGTGATGGGGGTGACACAGCTGAGATTTGAACCTAGAGATGAGGGATCATCCCCTGATCCCCAAAAGGAGAGGGATCTGCGGCTTGCCCAGGTGGTGGGGCGGCCCCCTGACTCGCTGTGTGGTTTCTCTTCCTTCCCCAGGGCCTGGCCATGTCGCCTTTCGGAAGCCTGTTCCCCTACCCCTACACGTACATGGCTGCGGCGGCAGCGGCCTCCTCGGCGGCGGCCTCCAGCTCCGTGCACCGCCACCCGTTCCTCAGTCTGAACAGCATGCGCCCTCGGCTGCGCTACAGCCCCTACTCCATCCCGGTGCCGGTCCCCGACAGCAGCAGCCTGCTGGCCACCGCGCTGCCGTCCATGGCGCCGGCCGCAGGGCCCCTGGACGGCAAGGCCTCCGCCCTGGCCTCCAGCCCCGCCTCGGTGGCCGTGGACTCGGGCTCGGAACTGAACAGCCGCTCCTCCACGCTCTCTTCCAGCTCTGTGTCCTTGTCGCCCAAACTCTGCTCCGAGAAGGAGGCGGCCACCAGCGAACTGCAGAGCATCCAGCGATTGGTCAGCGGCTTGGAAGCCAAGCCCGACAGGTCCCGCAGCGCGTCCCCCTAGGCCCCCTCCCAGGAAGGTCTCTTCATTCCAGTTCAGTCAGATCTGCAGTGCACTTTGTTGGATGTAAACTAAACCACGGGCCCGTGGGGTTACCCGCTTCCTTTTGCAGTCGTGTCTGGGAAGGGGCGCCGGACTCCCTTGAGAGAATGTTCTAGAGACAGGCCCTGTCTTCTTGGCATGGTTTATATATCCCGGATCTGGCTCAGATTCTGGGGGCTCGCTGTTGCATTGAGCGATCCGGGTGGCAGTGAAGCATTTGGTGTCCAGAGCCACTTCCATCCAGATTGGTCTGGAAGCTGTGGCCGAAGAAGAGGTAGCTGAGCCCTCCAGGGGGGAGAGGTGTTGAAAGGCATTTTCCTCAATGTGGATTTATATATATATTTTTTTTTCCTTCACCGTGTCAAGTGGAAACAAATAAAATTTTTAAAAAACCGGGGGCAACTGAATACATGAACACGATTGTTTGTGAAGATTGAAAACCTTTATAGTGACTTGCATTATCGGTTCTCAATAAATTACTGAACAGCAGTTGTTTGGGGAGGAAAGTCCCTGCCGTTCTTGTTTAATCTATACTAAGGAAATCTGTGTCTTTTTAATATTCTTGTGATGTTTTAAGAGCCGCTATAGGTCTCTTCTTGCATGCTCCACAGTAATATATTTGTGGTTTTTATTTTGGACGCTTGCTTTTAGAGAAAAAAAACAAACCCCACCCTCTCCTCAACCTGTGCTCTCCAGACAGCGACCCCAAGGAAGTGGGGTGGCGGGGACAAAAACTGAATTTATTTTATCTGAGCTCTGTGGCCGGATTCACGTCCCCCTTTGGCAGTTTTTTTTTTCTTGTATATGCAATAACAAGGTTTTAAAAAAAATAATAAAGAAGAAGCGAGACTATTAGACAAAGTATTTATGTAATTATTTGATAACTCATGTAAATAGGTGGAATAAGAATGCTTGGAAATTAAACTTTAATTTATTGACATTGTACATAGCTCTGTAAATACAGTGGCGATTGTCAGGTTTTGTTCTTGTTCTCTTTTGGTCGATATTAATTTCCAGGTCACAGGATGGCTGTTCACACTAGAAAACATACTTTATGCATCAACATCTGCACACTTTCAGAAGAGTTGTCTGCAAAATTTATTTTTTTCTTTTTTAAATGTCCAAGAGTGTGTGTGTGGGGGGGGGGGTTGTGCTGTTTCCTATTTTAGCCAAAATCGGGGAGGAGTTAGCACTTCCCAGCGCCACTTGAAATTCCTGAAAATATAACACCCTGAAAGTGGTCCTGAGATTGCCGTGGGATTGGGGGGGGGGGGGGGGGGGGGGAGGGTGGGTTTAAACTTCCTAATTTTTCTTTTCTATTTGTAATCTGCTCGTCTCTGATTTCCTCCAAACGAAGTGGGATTTACTACTTGTCAATCTTGATGGCGTTTTGAATTGGTGTCTGCAGAGAGAGTCTCAGTTCAGAAGTCAGGTGCTGAGGGATGGTTTAAAGACAAAAATCCATGAAGGTATATTTTGTGTTATAGTTGATGAGTTCTTTGGTTTTCTGTATTTTTTTTCCTCTTTAAAACATCACTGAAATTTCAATAAATTTTTATTGAAATGTTTTTGGGCCTTGTGTTGAATGCTTTCTCAGAACTTCCCCTGAAGGTAGAGAACAGGAAAAGATTCTGTCTCTTCTCTTGCCTCCCCGCCCCCTTCCCTTGCCTTTAAATAATTTTAAGACGGCCACCAGCCAACCAAAATGACATGTCACTCAAGTTACAAAGCTAAGAACAAAAGTCCCTTACTCCAGCCGAGGGAGCTGCTTCAATCTGAAAATACTTTCAAATTGGGAGCAAAACGGCAAAGAAAAGAGGCCTGATTAGAATTCGGAAAGAATAGTAATTTCAGATACTTAAGTTTTAATAGAAAAAGACCCGCCCTTGTCCCTAAGTCAGCTTTTCCCACGAGGAATCCGACCAAAAATAAGTTGGAGCTCCGGGAACGTTTTTCGGTTGAAGTTCGCTCTCTCTTTTGACTTCGATCTGGGGACTCCAAGTCAAAAATATCTCCCTGCACAGTGTGTCGGGCGCGGGAAAAAGACGAGCAGAGTCGCCAGGCGACCAGATCCGCTGGCCAGGCGGTGACTCTGCTCCAGGTTGTAGCCGAAACGCACGAAGCGGAAGGCTTCTCACCCCCACCCCACCCGGCAGTCGGGTGGCCCCCGTCCCACCAGGCTGGCCCCGGGGCGCCTCTCCGAGGCCCGATCCATCCTCTGGATGGGAGAGCAAAGCGCCGACAGGTCTGCGCACACTTAGCTCCGTCACCAGAGCGAGGAGGAAAGTCTTCCTCGCCTGGGAAGGTAATTCCAGGGCGCATATTTCACCTCCTCCAAGGGAAAAGTCGCCCCCGAGGCTAAGATCTTTACTTAGTTCTCCCCTCCGACCAGAATCCATGCGTTTGAGGAGTTGCCTTTTGAAGTTCAATTTATCTTTAAAATATTCAATTTAAAAAATGGTGGGGACATGTCAATCTTAATCTCCCCACCCCCAGGCGCACCTCCGAGGTGTCTATATGTCTTGGGACTTGGGGTGGGGGGGTAAGGGAAGTTTCTCGAGGTTTAGTCCTTAGGCCTTTTCTGCCCTGGGGCCCAGGACGCGAAGACCCAACTGGAGCCTGCCTGGCGGCCGACTCCCCGCCCCGCCCCCCCACTCCGGAGCCCGCCTGCCCGGCCCCACGTCCCTGTCACCTTCAGGCCTCTTGAACGGCCGGCCGGCGAGGAGGACCCCCCTCCTCTCCCTCCCTGGTCCTGTACTTGGAAGAGGCTCAAGGTCGAGACCTTTTGGAGAGGGGGGCAAAACCCCTTCTATCCCCGGCCGGGCATGTGGGGACCCCCACGGTCTCTCCAGAGCTGTCTCCCAGAGTGAGAGGGAAGACAACCAGAGTGGAGGGGGCGGGCTTGGAGGGCCTGAAGACCTTTGGGGTCAGAGCAACCCCTTGGGGCCAGGACTCCCAGGGCGCGCAGCCCTACGCATGGCCGCTGGTGCCCAATGGGGCTTATTCTCGGCCCAACCAACAGGCTCGGTGCCCGCGCGCCTGACAAGGTGGCAGTGGGCCCAGCTGTGCCCCCCCAAATTGTGGAGAAAATAACTCGAAGAGGGATAAGCGCGATCTTTCTTTGGCTCAGATAGCTAACTTCCTCCCTACCCCCACCACTGTCCCCCAAATTTAGGGACAGTGCTCAAACATGTGTCCAGCCCGTCCCGCGGGCTCTCCTTCCTCCTTACTGTTTTTTAATCTCCTGGGGATCTTATTTGTATATACCGATGTTAATAAGTAACTCTCCCGGGCTGATGGGCTGGAGGTGAACGGCTTGCAATCTCTCCGGATTTCGTTGTCTATTACTCACCTGGCGCCGGTCGCAATCTCGCCGCAGGCTTTATGGTGGCGGCGGCGGCGGCCGCCGAGGCCACTCGGGACAGGCGCCTTCGCCGTTTTTTCCAGGCTTCGAGTGCCACCTATCTGTCTGGCCCACAAGTGCGCTCTGGTAGCTGCCGCTTGCTAGGCGCCCCTGCGCCTCCCGGGTTCCGGAACTTGGGCGCTTCACCTTTGCCCCTTCCCATCCCCGCCACCTCCAGCCCGCAACCCACCCCCCACCGGCCCCACTCCCATCGGAAGAAGCGGCCGTCGTCCCTTTCCTGGATATCACTTTCATTGCTGTTTGGGCCTCAGATGAGAAAAACAGCCCTCTCCTTTGGGTTTCCAAAGAATGTTCGGAAATTCAGTGAGGGGGACCATCGCTCTGATTCTCTGGCCAAGTACTTGGCGGCTGCTGGTAGGAATCTCCCCTGGCAGGGGTAACCTGAACTCGGGATGAGCAGATGGAGGAAGGACGCCCTGGCCCCAATAGTCACACCTCCAGCTCTACCCTGGGTACAACTTCCCTTGGCGTTCTTACTTTATCTCCGCCAATTCTCGTTCTTTAACCTGGCAGCGTCTACGGGGACAAAGGCCACAGCTCTCGGGAGCGGCAGTTCCTATAGCCCCCGGCGGTGGTCAGCCTTGGAAGCCTGCAGGGCCCAGCGGCTTGGTGATTTGTAGATGCAAGGTGACGAATGCGGGTGCCGGCCAGAGCCCTCCGGCCCCCGCCCGTCGGGAAGGTCGGCTCCAAGCCGGGCAGCGCCCTGGCGTCTGAGACCCGCGGAGGGAGGGGGTAGGGTCGCCTTTTGCTGTGCTTTGAGCCGCGGGCAAAGGCGTCCGGGTTCCTGCTGACCTCCTGGCGCTAATTGCTGGGGCCGAAGGGCGCGCTCGGGCAGAGGCAGGGGTCACGACCCTGCGCTCCCTCCTCCCGGGTCCCCGCAGCCCCAAAGGAGCGAGGGGTGTGTGCATGCCGGCGAGTGTGTGTGCGCGCGTAGGGCCTCCTATGGATCAACGCTGTCCTGGGACCCACCCTTTTGGTGTTGTGGGGAAAGTTCCCGAAGAGTAGGCCCTAAAAAAAAAATTCCATCCAAGAAGGAAAACCCGGGTTCTGACCTTTTCCCTAAGCTAGCAGACACGCAGCCGCCTCCGGGGCTGCAAGACGCTTGCAACGCTTCGCGTCCGCGCACTTTCTGCCTCGCTGGTTTCCAAATCTGACCTCACGGCACCCAGCCAAGAGGGTGACTGCTGGAGTGTGCAGCTTGGAGCCCGAGCGGCGACCTGGGCTCTCTGTGCGCAGCCTTATCTGTTGGTGCCTTTGGGTCCCTCCTGGGGTGTTTTCGCTCCGAGGCCAGGAACTGCAGGTGTGGGAACCGATACGTGTGTGTTTGCGTGTACTGGTGAGCGCTCCATCTGTGGCCGTCTCTTCCAATTTGGATTTAGAAGTTCATGCGCAAGACAGTTCCGGATGTAGATGCATTTGGTTGTTTTATAATCAAGATGCGTATAATCAAGAAGTATATGTTGCAGATGTCGGCGTTCAAAGTACACACAACAACGATAATAAAAATAGTTGGCATACAAGGGCCACGTGCACGCGCCAGGCACTCGGTTAAGCACCCGGCGAAAGTGACCTCCTGTGGCCCTCCTCCCAATTAACCCTAGGAGGTGTGCCCGATTTTCATCCCCATGTTACAAGGGAGGAAACTGAGTCACAGGACAGTTAAGTCACTTTACCCAAGATCACTTGGGGAAATTATGGAACCAGAATCCTCTCTAATCTCCATTCCTAATGCAGGTGAGGTACTTACCCGCTGTAGGTCCCGGATGTAGAGAAGTATATGGGTGTGTTCTGAATTTCTCTCTCTCTCTCTCTCTCTCTCTCTCTCTCTCTCCCTCTCCCTCTCCCTCTCTCTCTCTCCCCCTTTCAGAATATTTTAATTTCTTTGTGAATCTGTCGTGCAATGTGGAAGGACAGCTTTTATTTCGGAGTTCCACTCTCCTCTGGGTCCCATGGGGGTGAAGACCATGGGGTTTGGGGCCTTTGCTCCCAGGTAGATTAAGACCGAGGTGACTCGTGCAGGGAAAATCCCATTTTAAAATGCCTGCAACCGAGCACCCAAGCAGTACCGTGTTCTCGTCCGGATCTGAGGCGGAGGGAAGCCGAGAGGGAGAGGGAGTGACAATAGCCTCAGTGCCCGCTGGGGACAGCAGGGCGACCCTGCTAACTGCAGGGTTTCTCCCCTGCCGGGTCAGGGAGCAGGACTTGGCTTCTGGTGCTGGGCTTCCCTCCATCAGCATCAGATCCCGCCTCACGTCTCCAGCCTTTACTGCGCTCTGTCTCACTAGGCGCCCCTGCCGAGCGCTGGAGGTGGCCTGCAGGTGGGGACTCTGCGGGCACAAGGACTGTTTGCTGTTTTTCTGGTTCGACCCTAACCTGCTTCCAGGAACCTAAGCAAATGGAGTTTCCCTGCCTGTTAATTGCAACTCTTGACCTCCAACTGAAAGTCGAGGACTCAACAGTCGAGAGATGGTTTCTACCCGGGAAGTGACAAGGGGTGCCCAGCCGGCTGCCCGAATTCTGGGCAGCCGTGGGCCGCACGCACCTAGAGAGCCGAGGCCGGGTCTGGGTGCCCCCTGGGCAGGGTGAAAACCAGTTGCCTGGGTAGGAAGGAGCGCCTGAGCCCAAAACGCAGGGCTCTCGGCGCCCAGAGGCTGGGGTGAAGTCTGGCCTTTGCATCCTGGATCTCAGCACCTGGGTGCAGCCCCTGGGAAGGAGGCAGAAGTGGAGCCGAGCGAGGGGGGCGTCGGAACCGACCGGTACTGCTTTCCACTCCCCAACCCTCAGCCACCCCAGTCCTAGGACCCCAGTCGACCAGTCCGTTCGAGCTTTTGAAATGCGATCCCTGCGCCACTTGGGTTTCCCACTAATGACCTGGACTCTGGTTTCGGGTTGCGCAGTTGCACCCGGAGCCCCGACTTGCCTCCCGGGCCGGCACCACCGACCCTCGCCGCCGCTGCGCTCTTCCCGCCGGCGCGGCGGGCCCAGGAACCCGCGGCCCTTGCTTCTCTAGGGTCCCCAAGCGTCAAGAACACTGCAGGCACCAAGCTGACACTTGGGTGCGAACTTCCTTCAGCCTCTTTGGCTCCATGTCTTCCACCCGGGTCCCCAGAGCCAGCATTTTGGACGTGGCTTTTAATCTGTTTTCTATGCCAGGGACCAGCGCCTCCCCAGCCCCCAATCCTCCTGCCCCTGGCGGAGGGCCAGCGCGGACAGTGTGGCGGCCACATAGCGCACCCACCTGCCCTGGGGACCCCCTCTTGAGCTAATCGGCCATTCCCAGGGTGGGGATGCGCAGGACTTCAGCCGATCCCCCGACAACACAAACAAAAGGTTGTTATTGCGCGCATGTGCATTTTTGAGGGGACCTTATAATTTCTCTCAGATTTTCAGAGACATGAGGGCCCGACTAAATTAAGAGCCACTCGACTCCTTGGGGGACAATACGAAATGGGGGGAGGGGGACATTTGGAATGATCTGGGCCAGGCAGAATTTAACTTTAGACTCTCTCCCCCTCCACACGCACATTTGGAAGCTAAGTTTACAGACCCCAGGGGCCTCGGGCACTATATAATTGCTTGATTAATTAATGATATTAACTTATCAGCCCAATGATTATGCACAGTCATTATCGCCCCCAGTACGTTCTGTGTTAATTTCCTGTCGCTGGGGTCACCCTCCCTTCACTATCACAGGTAATAAAAGGCAACCACTTTTCATAAAACAAAATTACTTTTTACTAGATGCCTCCTACTTCAAGATCAAGGGTAAACGGAGCTGCCAGGGAGGCCCCCCTCATGGGGAGAGGACCTTAGGGGCCCAGGTTGGGGGTTCCCTGGCCTGGACATACATGAGAGCAATATGGTTTTGATGTGGGCCGTTTTCCTCTTTTGGATCATTTTTGGATCTTAGTTCTTTCAGTAAAGCCCCCTGGTGAAATTGGGGGGTTGAATTGTGTGTGTGTGTGTGTGTGTGTGTGTGTGTGTACGCGCGTGCGCCAGAAGGGGAAAGTTTGGGGTCTGAGGATCATTGAGTCTTTTCCCCAGGGCAGAAAATAATAAGGTAAAGATAATTCCTTTTATCTCTATCACCCAAAAAAACCTACACCACCTCTAGTTGGAAGGCGGGAGGGTGCAGTGGGCGAATTTCTTATCATTCTCCCTTCAAATGTCTCTTTCACTTTTTATTCAGCTTAACATATGAACAGCACATGAACATTCACACGTAAAGAAGCAGCCTAGACATTGCAGAATGTTCCAGGGCTGGGAGGCATTCCTCTTTTCTCCCCTTTGATGAAATAGAAACCCTAAAGCCTGTCCTAATACACCCCTCTGGGTCCTGCTTGGCCACTTAGAGATTCAGTTTGTTCCTGGTGTCAAGGCAAGGTTGATTTGGAACAAGCTGATGCAAGCTAAGCTATTTACTTATCTCTACTCCAAACCCCCACAAATCTTAGCCCCCCGAAACAAATTCCCCACCAACCTCTATCCCACTTTCTCTTTTCTTTTTCTTTTTCTTTTTTATTAGAGACAGGGTCTCACTGAATTGCTCAGGGCCTTGCTAAATTGTTGAGGCTGGTTTGGAACTTGTGATCCTCCTGCCTCAACCTCCCAAGTTGCTGGCATAACTGGCATGTGCCACCACACCTGGCTCTATCCCACTCTTAACTTGGCTCCCAAGATGGTCTCCAAAGGGAATCACAAGGAAAGTGTGACTATCTGCCCTGTGGGAGTAGGGGACAGAGTGCCTTTCCATTTCTGTGATGGTTTTGGTTGACATTCAAGTTCTCCTGGTGTTATTTCCCTGGTTTCTTGAAACATCCTCCTCTCTGAGTTGGGGGAGAGAGGTCAAAACGGGAAGGGGGAACTGCAGCCAATCAGCACTGCCTCTTGGTTCCTCCCCAGGGAAAAAGAATAGGAGCTACCTGTTTTGTCCAGCTCAGGGCAGGGAGGGTGTGGAAATGGAAGGACTTCCAGCCAGCCTCGCGCGCCCTTGCTAGGCCGTTCCTTTGGCGCCATCTGCTGACACTATGGGGGAAGTGCAAGGAGCTTTTCCAACAGGGAATCTGTTGTATTGATTTATCTTCTTCCTTCAATAATTATTAATGATTTCTCTTCTCATGGAATTTGCACTCCAGTGAAGCAAAAATTAAGGCCATTCTCAAAAATTAAGATAGCTCGGTCGGCATGTAGCTCAGCGGTGGAAGACTATTTGCTTAGCACGCCTGAGGTCGTGGATTTAATTCTCAGCACCCCAAAACCATCATCATCCATCATCATCAGCAGCAGCATCATAGTAATATTGGAAAGATACAGGGGCTGGGGAGGTATCCATGGTACAGTACTTGCCTATTTACCCAGGTCATCTGCTTGACGTCTTTTGACAAGGTGACTTAACTTTTTGGGTCTCAATTCCTCATAAAATAAGTGTAGAATGATGAAATCTACAACCCTACAGGCGATGTGCCCTGAAGAGCAACAATACTTCCTGTTCCTTCCCCTTTTGGACTTTTGGGACTAAATTCCAATCAGTCCTGTGGGGTTGTTTCCTCCCTCACCCCAACTGCACCAATGTCCAGCAAATTTCTTTCTTTTTTTCTTTTTCTTTTTTGGAACCGGGGATTGAACTCAGGGGCACTTGGCCACTGAACCACATTCCCAGCCCTATTTTGTATTTTATTTAGAAACAGGGTCTTACTGAGTTGCTTAGCACCTTGCTAGGTTGCTGAGGCTGGCTTTGAACTCATGGTCCTCCTGCCTCAGCCTCCCGAGTCGCTTGGATTACAGGCGTGCGCCACCACGCCCGGCAGCAAATTTATTTCTTATTTTTAATTTTTTTTTTCTACCAGGGATTGAACCCAGGGTTGCTTAACCACTGAGCCACATCCCCGGCCCTTTTTCTATTTTTTATTTAGAGACAGGGTCTCATTAAGTTGCTTAGGGCCTCGCTAAGTTGCTGAGGCTGGCTTTGAACTTGCGATCCTCCTGCCTCAGCTTCCCAAGCAATTTAATTCAACCAACTGAGCAGGGATTTCGGGTCTGGATTAATGTTCCAAGATGCAGAAGAGTAGGTTGGCATTCCAGCTGCTTGTCCTCTGGGGAGCCCTTCTCCTGGTCACATGCTTCCTGAGGGGGTCTCCAGTGGTCTGGCTAGGTTCCCCCATGCAATTCTGGTGTGATGGAACTTCTGCCGGCTCCCCCTCAAATCCACTGGGCACACCACAGCAAGACTCACCTCCGGCCTCGCCAGACTCCTATTTCAGTGACTCCCTCCCATGGCCCTAAGGCTTGGCTGATCTGTCACCCACTTCATTCTTTCCAATCACATCTTGCCCAATTCTGTAGAATCACACCACCTGGGCCAGGCTGACATTTTCCTCCTCTCCAACTCAAGATCTTTCTATGTGTTCTTCCCTTAGACTGAGGTTTTGCGACCTGGGCGCTGTTGACATTTTTTAAAATTATCTATCTATCTATCATCTATCTATCTATCTATCTATCTATCTATCTATCTATCTATCATCTATTTATTTATTTATTGGCACCAGGGATTGAACCCAGGTGTGCTTAACCACGGAGCCAAATCCCCAGCCCTTTTTATTTTTATTTTTTTAAATTTTGAGGCAGGGTCTCACTAGGTGGCTTACAGCCTCACTAAGTTCCTGAGGCTAGCCTCAAACTTGCCATCCTGCTGCCTCAGCCTCCTGAATCACCAGGATTACAGGTGTGTGCCACTGCTCCTGGCCACTGTTTACATTCTGAACTGGATAATTCTTTGTGTGGGGCGAGGTATTTGGATTGTAGGTCGCTGAGCAGCGTTTACCCCTGATTTCTACCTATCCGACATCAGTGTCACCCTTTTGTTCAACTGCAACAATTAAAAACTGCCTCCAGGGGCTGGAGTCAGGGCTCAGTGGCAGAGTGCTTGTCTGGCACGTGTGAGGCCCTGGGTCCGATCCTCAGCACCACATAAGAATAAATAGATAAAATAAAGGTCTTGTGTCCACCTACAACTAAATATATATAATATATAATATATTATATTTATATATATTTGTATTTATATATATGTATATATATACATATATATACATATATGTATATATATATTTGTATATATATATTTATATATAATACAATATATTATATTACATATTATATATTTATATGTATAAATATGTATATACATATATATGTACATATATATACATATTTATGTATATGACAAAAAAGGCCTCCAGACATTGTCAGCCGGAGGAAGGGGAGGAGGGGGTAAATAGGTCACCCTGGCTGGGAACCACTACCTTAGTCTGAATCCCTAAACATGCTTCTTAATTTTTATTTTATTTTTTTTCAGTGCTGGCGATGGAACCCAGGGCTTCACCCATGCAAGGCAAGCTCTCTGCCACCGAGCCACCCCCCAGCTTCCCCTCACCCTCTTCCTCCTCGGCTCCTCTCAACATGAATGTCAAGGTCACCCCATAGCGGCTTCCCTCAGCTCCTCAGCCGGGCGGGGTCTCCCTTGCAGGCTCTCAGGTTCTCTAAAGCCTCTTCTGCAGAGCAGACACCCCCAGGGGTCCCGTATGTCTCCCCACAAGGGGTGACCAGAGGGCACCACACTCACTGAGCCCTTTATTGGGAGGACTTGCAAATGAGAGTTGCTTTACAGGCTGAGGGCTAGTGACCCGGAGGCTCTCCAAGCCTGCTCCGCTCACAGGTCACTTTGGACTCTTCCCACCTGTCCCCACAGCCAGTTCTGCCGTCCTCAAAGGACTCCAGGGGCACCAACAGGCACGGGGGCCTCAGCTTGCAGACCCTCCCCGCCCACTGTTTTCATGGATCTATGAGTTAAGAAAGGTTTTTACAGTTTGATTTTATTTTTATTTGAGGAAGGGGGGGTCAAATCCAGGGCCATACACATGCCAGGCAAGTGCCGTACTACTGAGCCTCAACTCCAGCCGACTACATTATTATTATTATTTTTTTGGTACTGGGGATTGAACCCAGGGGCACTCCACCACTGAGCCACATCCCCAGCCCTATTTTGTATTTTATTTAGAGACAGGGTCTCACTGAGTTGCTGAGGGCCTCGCTAAGTTGCTGAGGCTGGCTTTGAACTCGTGATCCTCCTGCCTCAGCCTCCCAAGTGCTGGGATTACAGGTGTGCGCCACCGCGCCCGGCTCGTTTACATTATTTTAAAAGGCTGGGGGAAACAATCAAAAGAAGAAGAATACTCAATGACATTGAAAATGGCATGATTTGCAAATTTTAGGATTCATAAATAAAATTTATTTGGAGCCGGGTGCAGTGGCGCACGCCTGTAATCCCAGCACTTGGGAGGCTGAGGCAGGAGGATCGCGAGTTCAAAGCCAGCCTCAGCAACTTAGCGAGGCCCTAAGCAACTCAGTGAGACCCTGTCTCTAAATAAAATACAAAATAGGGCTGGGGGTGTGGCTCAGTGGCCGAGTGCTGCTGGGTTCAATCCCTGGTACCAAAAATAACTAACTAAACAAATACTTAGATAAATAAATAAATGAATGTGTTTGGGGCCCGGCCACACCTATTCATTTACATATTATCTTGTTTGAACAGACGCAGTATATTCCAAAAACAGGAAATATTTAGTTTTCACCCTTTTGCGGAAAAATATTTGCCCACCGTTGGTCTGAAGGAAGGGATGGTTACGGCAGTCTATATTCAAAATGGAGCAATTGTGCTACAAGTTCAAGTTTACAAGAAAGTCCGGGCCCTGTGGCTGTTACATGGACTGGGATCAGAAAAATGCCGACCAGGTCCCCCTCGCTGGAGGGCAAGGCCCCCAGTGTCAAATGAGGTCACTAGTAATAGGTAAAAGCTGGTTTGGAACAGAAATGACGAAGGCACCCAGCACGTAGTAGGTCCTCATAAAAGCCTCTTGTTCATTTTCTAAAGGTCATTCTCAAGGGCAGAGGACTCTGGGGTCCTGAGAAAAGCTGTGGGGGACACAGGGGGGAGGTGGTCTCCGTTTGCAACAGCTCAGCCCATGTCAAGGAGGACCAAGGGTGGGAAGGGAGGGAAGGGACTCCAGGTGAGGCCGGCTCGGCTTTAGACTCCACTCCCCAGCTGGGTGACAAAGGCCAACAAGCCAGTGAATGGCTTTTTTTGTGACTTGCTTTTCTTTAGGCTGAATGGAGGAGACACAAGGTCAGTTCACTCCTTTTAATGCTCCTAGCAATTGGGTGCACACAAAAGAGGCAGCAATGATTTTCTCCTCTCTCTCTCTCTCTCTCTCTCTCTCTCTCTCTCTTTCTCTCGTTCCTCCTGCTCCTTTCCTTCCTTCCTTCCGGCCAGCTTCCCTGCCTCCCTGTTCCAGACAACAGCCCTCACCCTGAGGCCAGGCGGGGAAATGGAGGCAGTGTGGAGAAGGTAAAGGAGTCACCCAGGGTTCCCTGAAGCTTCCTCACAAAACCCAGGGGCCTGCCCCTCTCTGACCGTGGCCCACTTCCCCCCCCCCCCCCGACTTTGGCCTAAATGAGAACCTCATTATTTTTCATTTTGAAGTCCCCGGATTTTCAGAACCCAAATCCAAGCTGAAAATGGAAGCAATTACCCAGATAATTTAGGTAAACCTCGGGTTGCGCTCTGAGCGTTTTAACATCCAGGTCTGAATGATCGGGAGTTATTGTTTCCACGGCTACTTATTGTGCGGCTGAAGAGGCCAATTCTGCCCTGTCAGCCCCTGTTTGTTTTGTCCCTGTGGAACAAGGCCCCGTAGCTAAGGAGAAAGCACCAGAACAAAACCCCGGGAGGGAGGGCGCAGACTCCAGAGGGCCAAGCCAATTTGCCTTGGAGGTCAGCGACCTCGGTGACTCCACAGAACCCTACTTAGGAGGCACCCTCCGCCCCGGCAATTCTGCATCCCGAAAACACTCCCAAATCTCAAAGTAACAAGGAGGCGTGTGTGTGTGTGTGTGTGTGTGTGTGTGTGTGTGTGTGTTTAATCAAAAATTAAATTAAGTAAATGATGATGCAGGATTGATTGATTTATTTTTTTTGTGGGGAGAGGGGTACTGGGTTTGAACCCAGGGGCGCTTTACCACTGAGCCACATCCCAGGCCCTTTTTACTTTTTATTTTTACAAGACAGGGCCTTGCTAAGTTGCCCAGGCTGACCTTGAACTTGCTGTCCTCCAGCCTCAGCCTCCCAGATTACGAGCATGACTGGCAAAGATGCAGACTTTTAAGAAGCCAAAGAAAAGTCTGCTATAATTTCTTAGAAAAAGAGAGTGAACTTTGGAGTCCCATATGTATGCCCCTCCCCGCCACCAGCTGGGGGACCCTGGACCCTTTGGAAACTTTTACTCTCCTCTTAAAACAAGACCAAAGGCCTGGGTTACAGCTCCATGTTAGCACATGCAAGGTCCTGGGTTCCATCCCCAGCACCCCTTCCCTCCCCCAACAGGACTGATAATGACCCTTGTTTTATAGGGTTGTTGGGAGATAATGCAGATCAAGCGCACAGCCCGGGACTGGCGCACGGTAAGTTTGACGCACGCCTGTCACTGCTGTTATTTATGGGGTCTGAATTCCATCTGCATATCCAGAGACGGGGCAGCCGCCCCCAGACCTCCCAGCCAGCTCCTTTCCTGGCGACACAGGCATGCCACGGGGAAACAGGAAGCCTGGTGCCCCACGGACTCGCCAACAATGGGAAATCCATGCATTAAAATTTTATAGACTGCGGCAGCCGGTTCAAAAGAAACAGGCTCTAACGAAAAGCAAACTGGTGTCTCGTGACATCAAGTAGAACCAGGAGCCCAGCGGGCATAAGCTTCTTGTCTCTGTTCTTGTTTATTTATGACTTGCGCCCACCAGTTGGGGCAGCAGGAGCTGGAGGGCCTGCTCTGAGCAGAGATGAGGAGGTGGCTGTGCAAGGGTGAACCCAGCCTTTCAAGGATTCTATCCTTTGTCCCCCTGTCTTCTCCATATCTTTGGTCTCCTTGTCCTCAGGGCTCCTGAAACATCAGCATGCTGGTCATTTGTAAAGCTCCCTCTCTGGCCAGATCTTTCTCCTGACCTCCAGAACCATGTCCCCAGTCTGTGTGTCTACATCCTGGTGTCATTTCAATTGCCCTCAAAGCCAGTAGAGTCCTCCCCTGATGGCCATCATGGATTCATTCAGGGACCCCCTTGGAGACCTAAATCTGCAGACACTCAAGTACACAAAATGGCAAAGTGTCAGGCACGGTGGTGCACGCCTGTCATCCCTGCAGCTTGGGAGGCTGAGGTAGGAGGATCTTGAGTTCAGAGCCAGCCTCAGCAACTTAGCGAGGCCCTAAGCAACTCAGCAAGACCCTGTGTCTAAATAAAATATAAAAAAGGGCTGGGGATGTGTCCGTGGTTACTCACCCCTGGATTCAATCCCTGGACCACCCCCACCCCCCAAACGGCATAGTATTTGCATCCAACCGACATCTCCTCCTGAACACCTGGAACCATCTCTTGGTCACTCTACCACCAGCGACACTGAGAACGCTCTGCAAATACTCCTTTTCCTGTGTTCTGTGTTGTTTGGTTATTATTTTCTTGTTTAGGGAATGATATAAGGAAAAATGCCTGTATTTGTTCAACATAGATGCAATTTCTTTTTCAAATTTTTTTTTTTTTTTTTTTTGTGGAACCAGAAATTGAACTCAGGGACACTGGGCCACAGAGCCACATCCCCAGCCCTATTTTGTATTTTATTCAGAGACAGGGTCTCACTGAGTTGCTTAGGGCCTCGCTAAGTTGCTGAGGCTGGCTTTGAACTCAAGATCCTCCTGACTCAGTCTCCCAAGTGCTGGGATTACAGGCGTGCGCCACCACACGGCTCTCAAATATTTTTGATTCAAGCTTGGTCAAACCCCCACACGTAGAACCTGTGGATACAGGGGACTGACCGTCTAATCCATTCCAATCTCTCCTTCCTTTCCCCACTGCCCCAAACTCAACCCTTCCCCTCCTGCAGTTCTATCATTGACTGACACCCATCCCTCCAGCGAGTATCTGCTGAACTCTCCCTCATGCCAAGCCTTGTGCCAAGCGCTGAAAACACCAGGATGGAGGCTGGGCTGGAGCTCAGGGCAGAGCGCTTGCCGAACACGCAAGAGGCCCTGGATTCCATTTCCAGCACAGAAAAAAAAATTCAGGGATGCCCCAAACAGACACGCCCCTGCCCTCAAGGAGCTCCCAGTCCATAGGAAGAGAGTGTTCAGCAGGGAAGCATGAAAACGAACACACGTGGGCTGGGAGGATTGATCTCAAAGGAGACCATGGGGTTCCAGGCAAGATTGTAACCCAGACTGATCATCCCAAGGCCCCTGGATCCAGATGCACCCATGAAGCATTTAAGAATAAGCTGGACATTTTCAGGCTGGCCTGGGAAGGCTTCCTTGATGTCCTTAGAGCTGAGATGTGAATGACAAGTTGGCGCCCAGCTGCTGATGAGTAGGCGGTATTGAAGAGCTGGAGCAGGGCTGGGCATGCAGCTCGGTTGGTAGGGTGCTTGCCTCATATGCACAGGGCTCTGGGTTCAATCCTCAGCACCACCAAAAAAGGAAAAAAAAAAAACAAAAACCTAAAAAATCTGAAGAGATGAACCAGAGCAGACACCCTGAGAGAAAGCCTCAGGAAGCTGAGGAGCCAAATGCCTGCCAGAGAGCAAGAGGGAGTTTGGCTGTAGCCCCAGAGCAGTGGACAGTGCCCATTAGCTGTCCGCTGAGTGCTATTGAGCATCTACTATGTGCCGATGGGCACAGCCATGCTCAGACTCTCCTCCCAGGAGCTGTTGCCTGTTCACCCTCTGCTCACAGGGAGGATTGGAAGCCCCGAAGCTTTTCTGAGCCATCGACCTGTCTGATGGATTTAGGAAACCAATAGCACCCTTTGCAAGTGGATTGTTTTTGTGCACGCGAGGCCAGGTCTCAGCTGTGACCTCAGCCCCCAGATGAATGTTTTTAAATGAATAAAATAAAACACATTTTTCAAAGAAAATAGATGATTTCGGCCTTTGCTTGGACTTAGAGGGCGTCTGCGTCTCCAAGGTGCAGATGTGCCTGGAGTCAGTGCTGCAGGCCAGGTAAGAACGCCCACTCCACCGGTTGCTCCAGGTGTGTGGCTATTGGACCATCGCAATGTCAGTCATTCAATCTGCTGAATGCACTGCACCTCCCCTGGGCTCTTCCCTTTTTTTTTTCTTTCCTTCTTCCTTCCTTCTTTTCTTTGTCTGTTTTGTTTGTTTTGGAGACTGAACCCAGGGTTGCTCTATCACTGAGCTCCATCCCCAGCCCTTTCATTTTTTTATTTTGGGACAGGGTCATGCTAAATTGCCCAGGCTGGCCTCCAATTTACAATCCTCCTGCCTCAGCCTCCACAGGGACTGGGATTACAGGCATGAGCCACTGCACCCACTTCCCACAGGCTTTTTCTAAAGAAATGGATGGCTGGTTCTTTTTTGAAATTTCTTCTTCTCCTTCTTCTTTTTCTTTTTAGAAGAGGATGTCTTGATCAGGGAACTCTCAAGGAACTGATTTCCTTGGTGGTTGTGGGATTCCTTGTGTCTTCATAATGTGGATTTCTGGTGGAAATATCTGATTCCAATAGGATTATATAGATATAATTCCTTTGTTTGAGATAGGGCCTCTGAGTTGCCCAGGTAGTCCTCCAAATTGCGATCCTCCTGTCTCAGCCTCCGGGGTATCTGGGTTACAGCATGCACACCCCGCTCCCTGTGTGAGGATATGAATTTTGAATTAAGTGCCGTTGGTGCTTTTCTAAAGCAAGGGTCTATAGACATTTTCTTCAAAGGGCCCAGTAGTGGATTCTGCAGGTATGATCAGCCGCTGCTTGGCTCAAAGAGGGCGCATGGTCCTGTGGTACTGGGAATGAAACCTGCATTCTTTACTACTGAGCTGTTACAGCCCCAGCCCTTTTTATTTTTATTTTTTATTATTATTTTATTTTATTTATTTATCTTTTTTGCAGTGCTGGGGATTGAAACCATGGCCTTAGTGCTTGCAAGGCAAGCACTCTACCAACTGAGCTATATCCCCAGCCCTATTTTTTATTTTCAGACAAGATCTCACTAGGGCACTGAGGCTGGCCTTGAACCTGCAATCCTCCTGCCTCAGCCTCCTGAGCCACTGGGATTACAGGTGTGTGCCACGTGCCCAGTTACGATGCCATTATTCTTCATCTTCCCAATGACCCTATAATGAGGATGGTCCTTTGTTCTTGGTGGGAAGACAGAACATTTGAGCGGAGGAATGATTATCCAAACTCACACAGTAAATAAGTGGATTAAAATTCCAGAGACTCTGTTCCATATCCCTGAGCATCATCTAGGGACAGAATCCCGATTTGGCCTTCATAGAAGACGTGAAATGCAATAGAAAGTTCTGGGCAGGAGGAACCGGTCATGGAAACAGATCTTGTCCATTAGGAGCTCAGAATGACCGCACTAGGTTGTGGGGGCCTCTGGTAAGCTCCTTCCTCTCCACAGCTTCTCTATTTTCATTACTGCGAAATGGGGCGCATGGGACCCATGCACTTCCCAAGGCGCTAAGCAAGAGCTTCAGGGTTAGATTCAAGGCCAAGTGGGCTGCACACTTCTGTTAGCACCCAGCTCTTGAATGACGTTTAACTGTCTGAAAACTGTGGGACTTCAGAGAAAATAAATAAATAAAAAGGAAGAGGCACTTTTACAGCCGGAGAACCCCAACATCATCCTCTGCTCTTTCCTCTCCGCTTCAAAACATACGCGAGCTCTGCTTCCTTCCCGCGACAGGATTCACTTTACGAGCTCAGAGGGGACTACAAAAGGCCCCCTCCCTGGTCAGGAAGGCCAGCATCTGCTTTGTTGTTGGAGGGCAGGGTGGGCAGCCCCTCACGGGGGATGTCTTTGGCAGGAGGCTTAAGGAGCCTCCAGGGTGCTGGGCGCTTCCTCTCCTCCACACCCACCTCCCCCAGGCCTGGGCCACACTCCACGCGGAGAACAATCCATTCTTTCTGGAACTGACATCAGTGGCTGGGGTGGGAGGAAGTGCCTCGGAGTGGGGGCGCTGGGGGCAGATCCTGCAGACACCGGGGAGACCACGAGAGCTGGCCGGACCACGCCAGCGCCCTCCAGTCGGAGCCTCGGAGTCCTCCTCTTCTCTGAGGGTCAGGACAGGGCTCCGGCTGGCGGAAGGGAAGAATGCAGTGTCAGCGTGCAGTGTCAGGCCAGGGAGGCTGGAGTGGCCCCGTCAGGCCCCAGAGGAGCCTCTTGACCCCCACTTCAGACAGGCCCCGGAGTCCTGCAGATTAATTAAAGGCAAGTGGAAGCAGGAGCCTGCGCACTCCGCCCCCCAGCTCTGCAGGGTTAGGGCTGAGGCTTTGGCGGGGAATCGTGAAAAGGCCACATATTTACTTTAAAAAAAAAAAAAAAAAAAAAAGACTGTTTTTGAAGAAGCCCTGTCCTCAACCCAGAGTCACTGCAACCAAGAATCAGACTCGGAAACTACCGATGGGTGGCGTTAGGGACAAATTCAATTTTCTGAAAAGAAAAAAAAATACACCATGCTAGCTGGTAATTTTAGGGAGCCCGGTCTGGATAATCTAGGGGGACACAGCAGCCCCCCACCCCTTTGCCAGTTTCATAACAAGACAGGGGACAGGGAGGCAGGGAGCACGTGGAGGAGGGGCGTGGCTGGAGTGGGGCGGGCGGGGCTAGGGCGAGGAGGGCGGGGCTAGAGCGAGGCGAGGCGGGGCTGGAGCATAGGTTCTGTTTCTTTCTTTTTTTGGAACCGGGGATTGAACTCAGGGACACTTGGCCACTGAGCCACATCCCCAGCCCTATTTTGTATTTTATTTAGAGACAGGGTCTCACTGAGTTGCTTAGGGCCTCGCTAAGTTGCTGAGGCTGGCTTTGAACTCGCGATCCTCCTGACTCAGCCTCCCACGTCGCTTGGATTACAGGCGTGCGCCACCACGCCCAGCGGAGCATAGGTTCTGGATAGGGGTGAAACTTCATTCTTGGGGGTGCTGAAAATCAGACTGTATAAAGCAAGAGAGACGCAGGGTTCATCCACGTGCGCAGGGCACTTGGGAGAATGAAATTGCACCGAGTTGCTCCTCCTCACCCACTGCACCTGCGTGTCGCCGTCCTCCCTCTGTCCCCCTCTCTCTGCCGCCCCAGCCTCTGGAGACCACTGCTCTGCTTCTGGAGATGGACATTTCCAGGTCTCCCACAGAGCAAGGAGGGCAGTACCCATCTCTGTGCCCGAAGCCTTTCACTTGACCCAGTGTCCTCCAGGCTCACCCACGTGGCCGCACAGGACGGGTCGGGGGGTCACCTCGAACAGCACGTGGGATAACGCCAGCTGACAACAGTTCATTGTATTTCCAAAAAAACCAGCACCGAGGGTGTGGAACCTTCCCAACACACAAGCATGCTGCACGTCTGAGGGGAGGGCTCTGATCGGATGATCACACATTGCAACTTGTATTCATGTACTCAAATGTCACAGCGTATGCTCGTTATACATTCAATTAAAAATTCTAAGAAAAATATTCATGAGGTTGATCTATTAGGGATAAAATGTCTAAAGAGGTCTCTTATGGTGTACAATATGAGCAGGATGAGAAACTCTGACCTAGAGCATACAGAATGGACAGAGGTCCATTCGAAACGCACCTTTGCAACTTTCTAGCTGTGTGTCCTTGGGTCAGTTACTTAACCCTTCTGAGCTATGTGTTTTCACATGTAATACGGAAACTACAGTACAATGCTATCTATGGATTTAAACTCTCGACACATCTACTGTGGCTAGACCAACATCTGACATCTAGCAAGCATTTTGTCACCATGAGTCATTTTTATCATCAGGAGTTCATAGGATCAACTTTTTCAGTCTTCAAGGCGAAGACAGAACTCCTCCAGGACTTGAGCTTAATCAGACCTAAACGTGAATCCTAGGCTGTTGCCCCAGGGGTTTGATTCTTAGATCTCTACTAAGAGATGATTGTTAGCAAACGCTTAATTCAGGTTTTATTATCAAGCGTGCTGAATCTCAGAGGCTCAGAGCCACAGGCCACCAAATGTCCTGTCCAATGTCCTATGTGTTGGTTTATCAAATACCCTCCATGCCTCTGAGAACAAATCATTTGATTATCAATCAGCTCAGCTCCATCCTCCTCCTCCTCTTTCGGATCTGGCTGAATTTCCAGTCCATCCTCTGGTGAAGCTCTTGAGGTGCTTCTGGTTGCAAAGAGGACCTAAGGGGACCTCCCACGTCACTTTGGCCCAGTTCTGTGCGGGGTCCTTTGGAAGTGTTCTCTGGAAACATCACCATTTCCGTTGGGGTGAAGTCCCCTTGTGCAGGTGAGGAAACAGGTGGGGAGGTCACCTGACTTCTCTGCGACCACACAACTGGTTGGCAAGCAGCACTTGAGTCTGGATTCCCCTATTGTCAAAGCTCTCCTCAGAGTATGTCTTCAAGAGAAGGCAGCCTCCAATTTAAGGTGAATAACTAAAATAACAGGTGTGGGGACTGCAGTGTGGCTCTAAGTCAGAAGGCACTGCAGGCCTGGTACTCAGAGTGAGCACCGCATCCCTTGTATCCCCATTCTCCAGACGGAGAAACTGAGGCTCACACAAGTTAATGTCACTTACCTATGATTACCCACCAGAAAAGTGGGGAAAACAGACCTTAATCCAGGCCTGCCCCTGACCGTGTGCTTCTGACTACTCATTCATTCTATCCAGTCCCTTTTTGGGGTACCAGGGATTGAACCCAGAGCACTCCTGATACCGCCGTTTGCTGGTGACAAGTTCTGCTTCCTCAGGTGTTGAAGGATAACACTAGAGAAGCCGCCAAGGCAAGCATGTCAAGCAGGTTTTATTTAAAAGTAGTGATACACACTTCTCCCAGGAGGGAGAAGGGGACCATGGCTGGTGTTCTAGAATTCCCAAGAAGTGAGTGCACCCTCCATCTTTTATAGGTTAGGGTCTTCTTTGTTCTGCCCCTTCCTCTGCCCCTTATCTCTCCTTCCTGCCCATATGGCGGTGACACAGCAAAAAGGTGAGATGTGAATGGCAGGGGAAGGGCCACCTGGAGATTCAGGTGGGGGCCCAGGAGGCATCAATTAGCAACTCCCTGCTTGCAGCTTTTGGGGAGGGGCAGTTAAGCAGGTAACCCTGGTGATCAAAAGGGCTCTGGAGACACTGACATTCCACTCTCCCAGGGGCGTCTCCAACTTCCCAGGCTCCGATGGCCTCCATTCCTCCATTTGACCAGATTCCCTATTTCTACACTAACTGCCCGTCCGATTCTGGCTTCACTCCAACACTGAGCCACATCTCCAGCTCTTTTCATTTTTTATTTTGAAACAGCGTCTCACTCAGTTGCCCAGGCTGGCCTCAAACCTGTGATCCTCCTGTCTCAACCTCCAGAGTCCCTGGGATTACAGACCTGGAATACCTGCCCGCCCCGTTTCAATTTCTTTCAAGCAAATCTGCAGTGAGAATTTAATTCATTGAGATGGGCACGTTGCTCTCTGTGGCCTGCCTTCTGTAATGGGATTTTCTTTCTTGGTTCCTCATTTCTCAGCCTCTCTCTCTTCCCTGCAGTTCCTAAATATGGTTGGGAAGTGAAAGCCTTATGGTGAGAATCAGGTGACACAAGGGCTGGGAGGGTGCTGTCCCTCTCTCCCTTGGGCAGGCCGGGCCTGGACAGCCTCTGGGAGTGCAAAACCCTTCATCTCTCTGGGCCTCCATCTCTCCAGGAGAGAGGCTGCCCGCCTGCAGCCTCCTGGGAGGCTTGCTGTTCTGGTTCTCACTGTGCATGGTGACCTAGTTGGGACAGCCCAACAGAGCCAGGCCATAGAGGGAGTCGGGCTCTCCTGAGTCAGATTCATTCACTCCTCGGGTTCTGACTTCTGCAGCCATGCACCCGTCCCTCCCCTCCCTGGTCACAGACCCAGCTGCTCACTCCTCTGCTCTTCCTTCATCCATTCCCTCCTCACTCACTCACCCACGGCCCCTTCCTTTATTCGCTAACTCCAGTGGCCCCCTTCATCCCCTCATTCGCTAACTTGGCTATTCGCTATCTTGGCTTTTGGCCTATTCATTCATTTTTCCTTCAGTCAACATGCTCCTTCTCAGCGTGGCACCGGTCCACCTGGTTGCTTGGGGTCCCCAGCTAGGGACAACAGAGTCAAGGACCCTGCATGTTCTAGGGGGCAGAGACAAGGAGCATCAAATCAGAACTGTCTCTGACCCCTTCCCACCAGCTCTGGGGCTGTCACTGTGAAATGGCAGGGGGGGGGGGCCCCGGGGGGGGGGGGGGGGGGGCTCAAAGGGGGGCATTGCCTAACTTGTGTGAGGCCCTGGGTTTCATCCCCAGCACCGCAGCAAAATAAAAAATAAAACATAAAATAGAAAAAGGAATTATCATCCGGGCGCGGTGGCGCATGCCTATAATCCAAGCGACTTGGGAGGCTGAGGCAGGAGGATCGCAAGTTCAAAGCCAGCCTCAGCAACTTAGCGAGGCCCTAAGCAACTCAGTGAGACCCTGTCTCTAAACAAAATACAAAATAGGGCTGGGGATGTGACTCAGTGGCTGAGTGTCCCTGAGTTCAATCCCTGGTTCCAAAAAAAAAAAAAAAAAGGAATTAGGGCTCACTGTTGATTTATTAAAATCTAGAGATATTTCATTTTTTGTGGTGCCGGGGATTGAACCCAGGGCTGTGACCTTGCAAGGCAGGCACTCTACCAACTGAGCTATACCCCCAGCCCCTCAAGAAACATTTTGAATAAATGAATACACAACCAGGGGCTCAGGCCAGGCCTGATGTGTTTTATTTTTAATGAAAATAGTATTGGGGCTGGGGTTGTGGCTCAGTGGTCGAGCGCTTGCCTAGCACGTGTGAGGCACTGGGTTCGGTTCTCAGCACCGCATATAAATAAATAAGATAAAGTCCATTGACAACTAAAAATTTTTTACAAAAACTAATAAAAATAGTATTGTGATGTCATCCATTTTTCCCCCTTACAATATCAAGAACTTCTCTTCCTCCCTGTCACTGCCCCCAGCACGTCCCTCTGTCCTCTTTTAGGTTTGAAGTTCTGGGATGAAACCCAGGGTCTTGCGCATGCGCCCCCGGGGGGGCCCTTGTCCCCACCCTTTCAATGCAAAATTTGACAAAATGCGGGTCGTTCAGCACTCTATCTCCACGCTCTCCACTGGGAAGACCAGATATCTAATTTGCACTTTTAATTGTCATTTTTAGCTCTTACAATCTCTGTCCCTCTTGTGGACCCCCATCCCCCCAGGATAAACTCCAAGAAGAGGGGGGCAGGGGCAGATGAAGCCCATTTTGAAGGTTTCTGATACAGGTCACCAAACTGACCTTCCTTGATTCACAGAGCGACCCCCAAGGAGAAAGCCCAGGGAGCCGGGGCCTGGTCGGGCCCTTCTTCCCACCGGGGAGGGAGGCAGGTCGAGAAGGCTCCGCAGAGGCCCAGGCCGGCCTGCTCGGTTGGACTTAATTAGGGCTAATGATTTCTGGTCTTTGTGAGCACAGCCAGACGCCACTGGGTCGGGGAATCCCAGTCTGGGGACAGAGACTAGGAGTCGACATTGAAATGCATCCACCTCTCTTTGAAAACAGGGGAGGGGGTGGCTTTTCAGCGGATCCGGGGCGACAACAGAGCGGAGTCTTAGAAAAACAAAGGGGGAGACCCTGGAGCCGGCAGCGGCCGGGCCTGCTGGGCCCGGGGTGGGCTCCTTTCTTGCTTCCCGCCTCGTGCCCGCAGGAATCTGCAAAGAGGAGAAAACAAACATTTGCTTATTCATTCTCCGGGCTGTCGCCTGAGATCCCGGCCACCTCAAGATCTGGTGATCTGGGAACAGACTCCACGCAACGCTTCAGTCCAGGAATTCAAGGCCCCGCGACAGGGAGGCTGGAGCCGAGATGGAATCAGGGGGGATAAGGACTTGGAAAAGAGGTTCTGGAAAATTCTGAACAAGCCCAAATCTAAGGATCCCCCACCGCCCGCCCCTTCCTAGCCTGCTGCTTCAACAATGATCATGATTTTGGACAAAGACTTTTTTGCAAGATTGTGTAGCTTTCTGATTCTGGGGATCCCTTTACCCCAAGCCTCAAAATGCACCCCTATTTTGTATTTTATTTAGAGACAGGGTCTCACTGAGGTGCTTAGGGCCTCGCTAAGTTGCTGAGGCTGGCTTTGAACTCGCGATCCTCCTGACTCAGCCTCCCAAGTCGCTGGGATTACAGGCGTGCACCACCGCACCCAACTGCTATCCTCTTCTTGATCACTTCCTCAGTGTCCCCGTCCACGACATCGCCTTATATAAAAAGGGGCTGATAACAGCAGCAGCACCTCATGGTCCAGTGGTGGCTCTGAAAACTCTCAGGCCTGTGTTCTGTTTCTATCATCAAGCCAGGGACATTCATCTTTATTGCTTTCAGAAGGGAACGGGCTCAGAGAGTTCAAGTCACTACTGTGAGGTCACACAGCACTGCTGGAGTCTGGGAGCTTAAACCCTCCTTTTATCCACCTATCCATCAGTTCCCTGCAGTCAAAGACCCCTAGGTGCAGAATGTGGCCTCCATCACTTGCAGACAAACTTGTTATTCATTCCTGTGTCTCTGAGTTTTAGTGTCCCTCATGTTAAACCAAGATGAGAGTAATATTTAGCAATACGGCCAGCGGTCTCAGGCTCACACCAGGGCGGCGTGAGGTCACCCTGTAATCAGCAACCTCTCCCTGGTTATTTTTCTACCTCAATTGCTATTTTCACAAAGAAAGGTCAAAAACAGATTTAAAAGGGACCTAAACCAGGGGACCGGAATGTGTGACTGCTTGGCAGGTGACGTCTTAACATCTCTCTCTCCTGTCTCCACACTGGGCCCGCCGTCTACTGGCACACAGTAGTTTCTTTATAAATATTTGCAGGAAGGAAGGAAGGAGGGAGGGAGGGAAGAGGAATTTGTGAATGGGAACACCAGGGTTCCTGGCCCCAGGACCCAGGCAGGGCTGGCGGGCTGGTAGCAGAGGGGCTATTTGCATGGGTCTTGGGGGTTGGTCTAGGAATTCCTGTGACTGGAGAACCTACCTTTTGGGTGTGTTAGTTCCTGGGAGGAGAATAACAGGCCTTCCCAGGCCTCAAAGGGTCTAGGCCTCATTAAAATGGGGGAAGACTAGCCGGGTGTGGTGGCACACACCTGTAATCCCAGCACTTGGGAGGCTGAGGCAGGAGGATCGGGAGTTCAAAGCCAGCCTCAGCAACTTAGCGAGGCCCTAAGCAACTCAGTGAGACCCTGTCTCTAAATAAAATACAAAATAGGGCTGGGGATGTGGCTCAGTGGCGGAGTGCCCCTGGGTTCAATCCCAGGTTCTAAAAAAAAGAAAAAAAATGGGGGAGGACCTGGTCAGCAGGGTTGCCCACAGAATCTGCTCTTTGGCAGAATGTCATCGAAGTGCTCAGTGACAAGAGTCCTACGTGAACTTGTGCTGCCTTTCAATTATATGACAATGAGCTATGAAGTGTCAGGAGCCATAGGTGAAGCCCTTTGGCTTCATATGCTTAGATATGAAATGATGCATGTTGGCTTTTCAGACTCTATTCAATATACATACATATTATGTTACATAAATGTTTATAAAGAAAAGAAATATATATAAGA
>JAJEJO010004037.1:189235-210527 GCA_020662805.1 Glaucomys volans
TTGTAAGTTGTGGGTTTTTCTCTTTCACCTGCAGATGTTTGCCTAACTTTGAAATGAATGTCACCTAGTGCCCCTAAGAAGATGCCAAGAAGCCCCGAGGCCAAGGCAGAGGAGGCTCTGGTGGCCCAAGCTGAGCGGAGCCTCCTGAATCTGGAGATGGCAGTCAGAAGCCTCTGATGCACTTACTCTTATCTTTGAGGTCAATTCAGTGGGTTTTGTTTGCCTAATTATTGGCTCAGGCTGCTGAGGAAGCGCTGCTCACGTTTGTTGAACAGAAAACAACCAGAGATCAAAACAGCGGAAATCTCAGGGCTCCCATCTGCCAAGTCTCTGTTAAGATTTCTCGGGAACCCAACTGGGGTTTGTACCAGTTCACCCATTTTACAGGTATAGATTCTCAACCTTCCTCTGCTACTAAATCAGATTATGTTCAGAACTGGCTTTGCTTGCTAGTTTCTGGTTCCCTGTGTCTGTGTACATGACCTTAGGCATGACACCATCATCTCCCATCTAAATCACCACGACAGTCATTAACTGCTCCCTCTTGCTCCTTTTAGACCAATCCAACATGCCCTTACTCTAAATCCTTCCATGGCTCCCTATTGACTTTGCACTAACTTCTTAATGTGGTGTCCCCCCTCTGAACTCTGCCTTTTGTGGTCTCATCCTTCATCTTACTCCTTTTCTGTATACCCCACCCTGCAAAATCCGTGCCCATCAAATGCCCTTCCTGACCTGCACCCCGGCCCCTGGGACTCTGTACTGTTGGATTCTCCCTGCCGGGACCCCAGCTGTTTCCCTGTCCCCATCTTCCTTGCCCTTTGGCTCTCATTCGGGCACTTCTTTGCAGAAGCGTGGCAGTCCCTTGAGCTTGTCCCATCACGTAGGGCTTATCCTGGGACATTGCGACACCTGCCTGCTGACTTATCTCCCCTGGAATCTGCGTCCTCCTCATGAACGTGGCCTCAGCCTCTGGACAGACTGGCACCCAGTGCTCTCCCCCGCCGTGGTTTATGGAATGAACTTCAAAGAACCGTGCCCTGGCCGGACGGAGGCCTGAGAGCCCGGATGACAGCTCGTCCCCGGTGCTGCAAGAACTACCCACGGAATGCGTCAGCTTTCCCCCTTGGTAACGTGTTTTGGTCTTGTTTGGTGAAACATTAAAGTCCAGAACGTGCACAGTTGAACCGAAACTTGTAAAGCCAACCCCGGTGTCTCCGGGATGGCCAGCAGTGGCCTCCCAGGCTCCCTGGACACCCCTTCTCCGTAAACACAGCTGCTCTGGCTTTGGGGACAATTATTTTCCTGGATGGTTTAAACCCCACACAAGGATCCCTGGACTGTGGAGGTTAATTCGGCCTCTGCTGCTCTTCAGCCTAACGCACAAGAAGCGAGGCTGCCTGCAGCTGGGGATGTGGCTTCTTCCCCTGGAGACTCGGCTCCTGAGGTCCATCCGCGATGCTGCCCGGGGCAGTGCGGGCCGGACCCTGTTTCTGCGCATCAGTTGATGCGCATCCGGGCATCTTTCCGATTTGGCGCTATGGTGCAAATTAAGTGAGAGAGCCTTCCTGGCCAGTCTCTGCTTCCTGGGGCCCGTGCACCCCAATCTCTCCAGGGATCAGATCGAGGAGCGGAGTTGCTGGCTCCATATTGACGCGAGCATTCAGCTTTGTCACCTAAGGGCACACCGCCCTCTGCAATGGGCACAGTGCCTGGACTCTTGGTCTCCTGGCTAAGAACTGGAGCTCCTGGGAGCGAGCTCAGTCTCTCCAAAGGGGCAATTAGAGCTGGGCGCAGTGGCGCACGCCTGTCATTCCAGGTGCTGGGGAGGCTGAGGCTGGAGGATCGAGTGTTCAAAACCAGCCTCAGCAACTTAGCAAGGGGCTAAGCAACTCAGTGAGACCCCTGTTTCTAAATAAAATATAACAAGGGCTGGGGATGTGGCTTGGGATTGAGTGCCCCTGGGTTCAATCCCAGGTACAAAAGAAAGAAAGAAAGAAAGAAAGAAAGAAAGAAAAAAAGCAATTAGAAAAAGTGGGGGGAGGGGGAGAGAAAGTCAACTTTTCATCTCAAATAGCTCCTGGGCTTTTTCTTTGACCTGCCTAGGCAGGCAGGCAGGCACAGAGCCCGAAGGAGAGTAGGAACGACAGTGGGTCTCCTGCTTTTGATGCCTATCATGACAGCGGGGTGTCCTTTGGGCTTCTGCAGTGACTCAGCCAGGAAGATCCCAGCTGAGATCCCCAGCCCCTCCCCCACTCCCAGGCATCACAGGAAGGGGGAGGAGTGACCTTGCTGGGCAGTGGTGGCCAGTGGGTACAGGGCCAATCCTGAGGACGCTTTTTGGCCCACCAAGGGTCTGGGCGGTAGTTTACCATTTCCTCAGCTGGAAACACCTCCGTGGACCTCGCTGGGAGGAGGATTTTCACATCTTCAGCAACAGAAATGTCATATAAGTCTTTGGGATTTTTTGGTACAGGGCATTGAACTTAGGGTCATTCGACCACTGAGCCACATCCCCAGCCCTATTTTGTGTTTTATTTAGAGACAGGGTCTCACTGAGTTGCTTAGGGCCTCGCTAAGTTGCTGAGGCTGGCTTTGAGCTCCCGATCCTCCTGTCTCAGCCTCCCAAGTGCTGGGATTATGGGCATGTGCCACTGTGCCCGGCCACAGAAGTCTTACAAGTCTAAAACATTTAAAACATATAAGAGGGAAAATAAAACTTACCTTGATAATATATATTAGAAATACATATGTATATATGTGTTGTGAGCAAATACGTGTTTGTGTCTCTCTATATATGTTACTGATGACACTTGCATTTGATAATAGAAATAACTGTTCATGATTTTGTAAAACAATGACTTTGCCCCCAGAGGAAACATGTTTGCAGCTCAAGTTTCAAATGGTTTCACAAAAATTCACAATCTCGGGGCTGGGGATGTAGCTCAGTTGGTAGAGTGCTTGCCTTGCATGCACAAGGCCCCCGGTTCAATCCCGAGCACCACACACACACACACACACACACCACAATCTTAACACGTGTGCAGACGGATATAGGTGCAGATGTCATTTAAATTAAGTGTGGCACGGTGCTGGCAAAGCCAGATATGGCTGTAGGGAAGGTCCTGGAAATAGCCCCACAACTTCACTCTCAACTCTGAACAAAAAAAATTCGCTCAAATGAAAAGTTAAAAAGTGACCTTAAAACCCCATTACTCAAAAGAAACATTGGACAGATTTCCCACACGGCTCTCGAAGGATGGAGGCACGTGGGCACACGAACGCAATCACACTCGGAGTGGGCTTTGTGTGTACTACGCTCAGTGACTTGAAGCTCTCTTCCTGTCAACGTCAAGGTCAAGGCTAGCTAGGCCATGCTGATGGGTTGCTTAGCACTCCTTATGCCATTTATTTTAGCCAATTCCTTTTCAACTGGGAATTTGGGGACTTTTAGTATTCCCATTGTCCCCGCTGTTATGAACAGGACCACGGTGAACATCCTTGTGTGTAAACTTTTGTTTATATCTCTCAATAACCCTTCGGTACTATTTTCTTATATTTTAAAACTTTTCAGGGAAAAGCTTCAGCGTATGCTGGGCTTTCATGCCTATTTATTGTCAGGGGTCCTTACCCCTGCACTTTACGTGATCCCACTTTTTTTTTTTTTTCTTGATACCAGGGATTGAACCCAGGGGCACTCGGCCACTGAGCCACATCCCCAGCCCTATTTTGAATTTTATTTAGAGACAGGGTCTCACTGAGTTGCTTAGGGCCTCGCTAAGTTGCTGAGGCTGGCTTTGAGCTCCCGATCCTCCTGTCTCAGCCTCCCGAGGGCTGGGATGACAGCAATGCCGAGGCACATCCTTCCACTATCCACGTTTTAAAGCGGGGAGACCAAGGACCCAGCCCACGTTATGATTTCAGAAGTCCTGGGCTCTTCAACAATTGACTTTGCTTGAAGCCGGGGTGCCTGTAATGTCCTTCTAGGACCAACCCCCACCAAAGGCAAGGCTGTTCAGACTCCGAGGTCCCCAAGGAGCGCGGTCACAGTTGGCCTGGGAGTCGTGCGGCGAGGGGATTCGGCTGGTGCTCTGCTGCCCCCCTGTGGCGATTCTGCCTCATTGCTTCGATGGCGAGTCCCTTGGCGGTGACATCCTTCAGGTGACAAGAGAACCAGAAATATATATCTGATCGTTTTTTCAAATACCCTAGCCATCCAAATCTTGCAACATGACCACGATCCCCATACCACAGAGAAGAAATTAAGGTCCAAAGAGGTCGAACCCCCAAGGGCACGTGGCTTACCAGTGGCCCGGCTGGAACTCAGTTCTAGTTTCTGCGAGTGCTTAAGGTGCAGGCTTTCCCCCGCCCTGTGCTTCCTGCCGATCTGCCATAGACGACCACCTGGGGACCCTTCAGGAAAATCCCAGGCAGCGCGCAGCAGGGATCTGGAGCATGCTGCAGGTACTACTGACTGTCCTAAATCCTAACCCTGCCAGGCCGCCTTCTAGCTACATGACCTTGATGGCCTCTCTGAGAGGCTCCTGAGAAAACAAGCAGAGAAGGGCTCCGCCCCGGGGTCGGCATCCAGAGGCAGCAAGAGCTTTGGACTGAGAATAGGGTCCAAGATTGGGGTCCTGGTTCTTGCAGGTTTCCTTGATCTCTGGGACTCCGTTTCCTCCTCCAGCAAAGACATTCATTCCTTCAAAAACTGATTTGCAACAAGCCTGCTCATTAGAGTTGGTTCTGAAGCAGATGAAAACTTCACAGATCCCTCATCTCAAAAATGGAAACAACAGCAACAAAACCTTTCTTAGCATTTTTGTGAGGCAGCCAATGTGACATCGCTCTGCCTGGGACTGCGCTGGCCTCAGCAGTCAAGGACTTTGAGATGTTTCGAGGGTGTAAAAAGAATTAAACTAGCCCTGGTGGTGGCGCACGCCTGTAATCCCAGCACTTGGGAGGCTGAGGCAGGAGGATCGCAAGTTCAAAGCCAGCCTCAGCAACTGAGCGAGGCCCTAAGCAACTCAGTGAGACCCTGTCTCTAAATAAAATACAAAATAGGGCTGGGGATGTGACTCAGTGGCCGAGTGCCCCAGAGTCCAATCCCTGGTAACCCCCCCCCCAAAAAAAAAGTTGTGACCAACAATATAATAATAATTATGGCATTGGATACGTGGGGCATTTGACATCATCTTCAAAACTCAGACATCATCTCTAGAAACTTCGGTTGGATGGGATTCTCGAGGGGAGGGTAGGCATTCATTCTGTAATGAATGAACTTTACATGGTCACGATTGAGCCTTTATTCTCTAGATCTGTGGTCAGGATGTACCTTGGCTCTATGTCCTCCTGTCCTTTTGGAGGAGAGTACTGAGGATGGAGCCCAGGGGTGCTCTACCACTGAGCCACATCCCCAGCCCTTATTTGGAGGCAGGATCTTGCCAAGATGCTGAGGCTGGCTTTGAACATGCCATCCTCCTGCCTCAGCCTCCCCTGTACCTGGGTTCACTGGCCCGGCCTCTGCACTTGGCTTCTGATGTTATTTCTCCCACCTGGATTGCCCTCTCCTCATCTCTAAGGGCTCAGTCTTGTAGTCACCAAGGCAGCAATTTTCAAATCAGAGGGAACTGGGTTCAAATTCCACTCTTCTACTCCCTGGGTCTCTGACTGTGGTCCAATCACTTACTTGGGTATTTTCTCATCCAAGGCTCCACCACACACACGATTGATGTGATTGGATTCCATCCTTCCGCCTGTAGGTTCTCGGTAATTGTTCATGAATTTTCTGAATAATATTTTATCGTGCGAGGCTGTTTCTTGGTAGTGTTTGGGGTTGTGGTCAAGGGTCAATGGTGGGGGGTGGCCTGGAGGAGATGCTTCTTTTTGAGTTTTCCCACCGCAGACCTCAAGCACGTATACCAGGGGCTCCCAGGAAGCCACCATTTATCCCCAGAGATGAAGGAATTCCCATAAAACCTTGGGCTTCCAAACACACATCTTCCCACACTCAGCACGCCCCATTCCCACAAACTGGGGCCTCTCCAAGGAATACAGCAGCGGGAGGGAACAGGAACGGGGCTCATTGGGGAAGTGGGGGTATTACAAGATGCTCCACGCTGGACTATCGTGTGGGAAAATGTCTTCACAAAGTGAAGTCCACTCAGAGGACTCACCTCTGGGTTCCATGGTTCTGAGAGATGCTAACTCATTCTCAATCCTTCTCAGCCTCATCTCAGGTAGGTGTTTGGCGCCAAAAAGAGTGTGGTTTGCCGGGCACAGTGCAGCACACCTGTAATCCCAGTGACTCTGGAGGCTGAGGCAGGAGGATCAGAAGGTGGAGGACAGCTTCAGCCATTTAGTGAGACCCTGTCTCAAAATAAAAAATAAAAAGAGTTGGGGATATAATTCAGGGGTACAGTACCCCCTGGGTTTAATCCCTAATGCAGAGGGGCAGGGAGGGCTTTAGGTCATTGGGAGTATGCTCTTGAAGGGGACTAGGGGGCCCCTCCTCCATCTCTCTTTTGCTTCCTGGCTCACGATAAGTTGAGTGGCTTCACTCTGCCATGCGGTCCGCCATGATGGGCTGCCTCGCCGCAGGTCCAGAGCAATGGGGCCAGTGGATCATGGACTGGAACCTCTAAAACCTAAGCCAAACTTAACCTTTTGTCTTTATAAGCTGATTATCTCAGGTTTTTTATTATAGCAGTGGAACGCTGCGTAACATATCATCTCACCTCTTCAAGTCCTACTTCTTCATCTGTAAAATAGGGATACTTACGTGGCAGCTGTTTCCAAGATTAAATGAGGCAATACCTTTGCTCAGTGATTCGACACCTAGTGTTTCAAACATCTCCAGTTTTGTGGCAAACCACCTTCATACTCATGGCTCGAAGTGAGAGCAGGATTCGTGTTACTCACAGATGTGCCATCTGAGCGTGGCATGGTAGAGAGTTCATCTCTGCCCCACACGGCATCCGATGACGAGGCGTGAGGACTGGGGCCTGGGACCATCTGATGACTTGTCCTTCATGTGTTTAAGTTGATACCTTAACTGAGGCCACTGACCAGGGGACTTCCTTGTGACCTCTTCATGTGGTTTGGGCTGCCTTCCAACATGGCAGCTGGGTTTCCAGGGTGAATGTCCCCAGAGAGAAAAAGCCCAAGCAGAAGCCGTATCTTCTTTCATGATATAGTCTCAAAGTCAAGCGACTTGTCCTGTATACCTTTCGGTTCCTTGACTCGGTCACAAAGGCCTGCCCATCTCCAAGGAGAAGGGAAGTGGTCCCATCTCTTCATGGAGAATTCCAAGGTTCTGGTGGAGAATGTGACACCAGACATATTTCCATGGCCTCTTCTAGTAACTACTGAAGATAGAATGAGTTCCAAGACCATGTTCTCCATCTGAGCTTTATATATGGTTTTTTTTGTTTTTTTTTTTTTGGTACTAGGGATTGAACCCAGGGGCACTCCACCACTGAGCCACATCCCCAGCCCTATTTTGTATTTTATTTAGAGACAGGGTCTCACTGAGTTGCTTAGGGCCTCACCACTGCTGAGGCTGGCTTTGAACTCGAGATCCTCCTGCCTCAGCCTCCCGAGTGCTGATTACAGGCGTGTGCCACCACGCTTGGCTTGCATTTTCTAAGACATTCTCCTTGCTTGTAGAGAAGTTGGAAAACTGGCAAATAGTATACAAAAAGTTCCCGGTATGCAGTAGATGCTCAATAAATGTGTGGTTCCAATTGCAACTCATTTATTGAGCCATTTCCAGGTACCCAACACTTCCTGCTGAGAATTCCAGGTGCTTTCATTTAATTTTCACAAAAGTGCTGTAATTCGGGTTGTGTTATCCTTGCCATTTTGCTGAGGAGGAGACTGTGGCTCAGAGAGGTTAAACAACTTGTGGAAGGGTCACACAGCCGTTAGTAGGACTCCAGGCACTGTGGCTTTAGCACGGATGCTTTTAAACACAACACCACACTGCCTCTTGGTGAGAAAGGTAGTTGGAATCTCAGTGCCAGGGTTTGCAGTGTGACCTGCTGGAAGATGTTAAATTCATAGGACCAAGAAGCAGAAAATGCTCCAAAGGGCTGGGAGATGGGGCACCTGGTGCCAGGGAGTTGGAGGCTGGAGTTAAATTGTTTGCCCCACGCAGCTTTGACCAACAGGGCCCAGAAATGACACCCTGGCCCTCCAACCCGCCACTGGCTGTGGGGAGAGACAGGAGGGAGTCCTGGTCACCTCTTAGCTGAATCCAGCTAGCCCTTGATGATATCCTGTCCAGGTTTCTGCTCAGCGCCCACCTCTCCCTGCCAAGAACTTGAACTTTTATTGCACATATAATTTTCATTGGTTTTACTATGAAAATAATATGGGCTCATTGTAAAAATGCTAAGTCAAAAGTATATATAGAAGAAAGTAAAATTTCACTCTAACTCTGACCCTATAATCTTGCTCCCCAGAGGAAATAAAGGTCAGCGGCTTGATGAGTAGCTTTTCTCATTTAAAAACCATTTTTTTTAAATAGAAAACATGAGATCAGCCCATTTTCTGGCAAGCTGCTTTTTAAATTCGAGAATATACCTCAGGCATCTTTCCACGACCGTAGGTTAGAGTTGAAACATACTGAGTATTCTGTGAGATGGCAGGGCCACAGCGGGCTTCATAAATCCCCAGGTGCTGGACACTGAGGTTGTTTTCATCTCGAGTTGGTTTTAAACAATACCGGACAATTCCATCATTGTGTGTTTGTGTGGGTCTTTCTGAAGGATGGATTATTAGAAGTAAAGGACCATGTCAGGGACAACCTGCACTTTCTCTAGAAGCTCTTGGCCATGGGCCTGGTGTCTGGACTTCCTCACTGACTGCCCTTTGATTCTGGCATCTCTGGGTCCCCTCCTGTTTCCTGAGCTGTACTTGCCAAGGACTTCCTCCCGCCAGGCCTCATGGCCAGACCCAGGAGCCTCCAAGTCAAGTCCCAGGCAGACCCCAAGTGACCTCTGGTGGAGCAGGAACTGCGGGCCACTGAGACCGTCGGTGTTCACACCACTCCTCTCTCCCGTCCAAGGCTCCCGTGTGTTCAGCAGGGCCAGTCCCCGAGCCATCGATGGCGAGGACAGAACACTTTGCTTTGCGCGGCGCCGTGCCTGTCCCTGCCTTCTGCAGCCTGTGATGTGGAAATTTGTTGCTCCGCTTCGCGCTCCAGCCGTGGGTGTGATTACTGTCGGGGGCCAGCAATTAACCTTCCACAGAGTGACCGGTGCCTCTCGGGCCATGTCCCGTGGCAGGAGGAGGTGCTGGTCGAGGTCCAGCGGAAGTGCCTGCAATGTCTGCCCCCAGGGGGAGGCGGCAGTGGGCAGAGGATGCTGGGGCCAGGCCAGGGTCAGCCTTTCCCACCGGTCTCATCGGAATTGGAGCATGGAGGGATCTCTGGACGTGACCAGAGGGAGCCGTATCTCCATTTGTGATCTGAGGGTGCTGGGCCCCGCTGGGAAGCTCCCTACCCCCCCCTCTCTTAAAAAGTCCTTTATTAAGAAACAAGAGTACTTTATCTGCAGACACCCGACTGCATAGCAAATGCACACGTACACTTGTCCCTTGGTGTCTGAGGGGACTGTTCCCAGGACCCCCTATGAATACTAAAATTTGTGGCTGCTCAAGTCTCTTAAATATAATGGCAAAATATTTGCATATAATCTCCATATGCAAATATGCACATCTTCCTGTAGACTTTAAATCACCTCTAGATCACTTATAGTACCTGATACAATGTATACGCCATGTGAATGTTGTTAAACTGTGTCATCCGGGGAATTAGTGGGAAAAGTATGTAAGTGTTCAGGGCAGATACAATTTTGTCCTCAGATATTTTCCATCTGCAGTTGGTTGACTCCACGAACATGAAATCTGTGAATCAATATGAAATGTGTAAATGGAGGACTTTTACACATTTACCATCAAGTTCAGCATGCTGATAGACTCCCACATTTAGCTTCCCACAAAGATAAGCATGCTCTGACTTCTATCGCTATATTTCATCTATTTTTGAACCTCAGATGAAAAGGACAGCACAGTCTCTTTTGGGTCAGTTTCTTTCAGTCATGTTACATCTCTGAATTTATCCATATTGTTGTGCATGGCAATTAACTTTCCACAGAGTGACTGGTGCCTCTCCTTTTCATGGCTGTATAGTATTTCACTCCAGGACCATGCCCATACTTCAGTGTATTTACCCATTTTATCCTCAAATATTTTTATTTGAGTTAAAGCAAGTCAATCTTCTCTAAATATTCTTATGTATGTCTTTTGCTGTACGTAAATAAGCACTCACGTTTGGGGCAATATGCATTTAGGAGTAGGATTTTTGGTACAGGGAATAGACATATTTTCTGTTTTTATCAGATACAGCCAAGCAGCTTTCCAAGGTGAGGGTACCAACGGATATTCCCAACAGCAACGTGTGTGGTCACAATTGTTCTACAACCTTACCAGTGTTTGTACCCGATAGTCTTTTGAGTCATTCTGCTGAGTGTGTGTGTGTGGGGGGGGCGGCACGTGACATAGAAATTGGACTTAGTGCTCCAAGATGGTGGCAAAGAAAAATCCCGAATGGCCTCTCTACACAGCCTTGACTCAGGGAGGTCACCCACACCCCAGCAAGCATGCTTTGCACGCATTTCCACCAGCCGCTCACAGAGTCTTACAAATTCTGCTTGTGATCGATCGGCAGGGGCTCTGAAACTCTTTCTCCCAATGACTGCATCCTCACCCCAACTTAGATCTCTCCAAACCCCAGCTGCCTGGGCAGGAGCCGCGAGCGCTTGACTTGGGCCAAGCTAGAGCAGACAGTCCTGAGGCTTCAAAAATACACTTTGAATTTTTTGAGTAACAGTATTTTGGGGAAAAAAATTTTCCAATGAACTGGAGTATTCGGGGGTGTGAGACGGCCAGAATTCGTACAGAATGGAGTGATCTGGCACTAAGAAAGTGACATATGAGAGAATGGAATGATTGGAATGATAACTGTATTCAGTTTCTGATCTAACTCACGTATACAAACACGAATTCATGTACATAATTGCACACGTACGCACACACATATACACACACGTGGATGTATACTGTATTTTGTTTCTGACCTGATACTTCATATACTGATGATCCCAGACTTATGTTGGGATTGCTACCCAAGAAACATACGAGTTGAGATGACTGCAAGTTAAGAATATGTCTAACCTCCTGTCATCCCAGCACTTGGGAGGCTGAGGCAGGAGGATCGCGAGTTCAAAGCCTCAGCAACCTAGCGAGGCCCTAAGCAACTCAGTGAGACCCTGTCTCTAAATAAATACAAAATAGGGCTGGGGATGTGGCTCAGTGGTTAAGAGCCCCTGAGTTCAATCCCAGAGCTTAGTGGCTCAGTGCGGGCAGCGTGTGGTCTGTTTCCCAGGTGACCCGTAGCTGAGGTCACCGTGCTGGCCTTGGCTGCTCCGCATCAGGACCAGGGCTCGCGCTGCGCCCCGGGGAGCCCGGGAAAGAATCAAGATGCAAACCGTGCAGCAATGTGTTTCACTGCACTCTCAAGGTGAGAAATCCTCAATCTGAAGTGTCAGGAAGTCGGGGACAGTCTGCCTACATCTGTCTGTGGCCCGCGTGCAGCTGCGCGCAGGAATCCCCCGTGTGAATGCACGCGCACCTGTACGGACACGTGCTCGTGAGAACAGGTGTGCGCAATCACAAGACTGGCCTTGTTCGCGTGCACGAGATGGACAGGGTACCGGGTCCAGGTCCTCGTGGCGGGTCCGAAGCCAGCCAGGTGAGCTTGCACCTCCTCCGCCCAGGCCCGGGGTCAGAGCGGCCTGTGTGTGGCCGGGGAGCGGCGCCCGATGCTGCCAAGCTGGGGCCGGAGCGGCTGCGCTCGGCTGCCCGGGTTCCGATCTGTTCTCCTTTGGGAAATGGGAACAGCAACAGCTTCCTGCTGGGATTCCGTGTGCGTCACCTAGGGCTGTGCGCGGCGGATTCTGCGTCCACGTCCAGCTCGTGACGACTGCCCGCCGTGCGCACCACATTCCCGGCTGTGCAGGGTGACGCCCTCTCTCCCCTCCGGCCGCCCTGTGGGAAGTGGCCCTGTGGGAAGTGGGTCGGGGGTTTCTGGGGGGCGCGGCTTTGAACTTGCAATCATGCAGCCCCAGGGAAGGTCCAGGACCAGGGTGACCTTGGAGCGCATGGCCTCCCCTCTGCCTTTCCTTGGGAGGCTTTCAGGCACCTGGTTTCTAGCAGATCAGAGGAAGGTGGGAGGAGATCCGCTGGAAAGAACCTTCTGGAGTGCGCTCTTGTCTTCCTCCCTCCTGTGGACTCGACCTCAAGGGGCCCAAGCCTCCTCATTAGAAGCAACCCTGCGGGTGGGGGGACCACAGTTGCCATGAAATGGTAGGTTGTCAGTAACTAACGAGCCCTTTGCTCTTCTTTATAGGATCATCGCAGGCCTCCTTGTGACCTCTTTCTGACCTCCGGTGTTTACAGAGAGTGAGGGAAAACTTCCCAGGCTGATAGGTCCCGGCCCCAGTCTTAATTCATCCGGTGTTTACATCCACAGGGGCTCTGCCACTTTCCCTGACCTCCAGGGATCACACAGGAGAAGTATAAAGAAATCACGGAGTAAAGGGAGGGACTCTTTTCATACTTGACTTCAAACGTGCAGAATGGGAATAACCTAAATGCCCAGCGTGTGGGGATGAGTTGAAACAATATGGTATATTTATAAGGAATATTATACAGGCTTTAAAAATAATATGTGGCATCTGACATAATTTTCCTATGTAAATGAATATGTATATGAATACACTACAGTGAATCCCATCTTTGTGTACATACACAAGAATGGGGTCCTAATTAGTATGAGCTGCATTCCATGTTTGTATAATTATATCAAAATGGAGTGTACGGTCACATATAACTAAATAGAACCGATAAAAAATTAAAGAAGAAACAATTTGCAGATGTCTCTTATTGACCTGGGAAAACAAACACAATATTTTAAGTAAAAAAAACTGGTATTAAGATGGTATAGTATATTTAATGTTATTCTAAAAGCTTGTATGCAATGCAAATCAAAACACTCCAGCCAGAATGGCAATTATCAAGAATACAGGCTGAAGTCCAGCGTGGTGGCGCACGCCTGCAATCCCAGCACTTGGGAGGCTGAGGCAGGAGGATCGCAAGTTCAAAGCCAGCCTCAGCAACTTAGCGAGGCCCTAAGCAACTCAGTGAGACCCTGTCTCTAAATAAAATACAAAATAGGGCTGGGGATGTGGCTCAGTGGCTGAGTGTCCTTGAGTTCAATACCTTGTTCCAAACAAAAAACAAATACCCCCCCCAAGAATACAAATAATAATGAATAATAATAATAAATTCTGGTGAGGATGTGGGGACATCAGTTAATTAATAATTAGCAAAGCAGTATAACTACTCTGGAAAGTGGCATGGAGATTGCACAAAAACGTAGGACTTAAACCACCACATGACCCAGCTATACCACTCCTCTGTGTTTCTCCAAAAGAGCTAAACTCAGAGTGACACAGCCACATCAGTGTTAAGGGCAACACACCTCACAATAACCAAGTTACAGAATCAGTCCAGGTGCCTATGGATAAATGAATGGATTAAGAAAATGTGTATACACATCGGAGTATCGCTCAGCCATAAAGAAGAATGAAATGACATTTGCCAGTAAACGATGGAACTAGAGACCATCCTGCTAAGTGAAATAAGCCAAGCTCAGACTATCAAGGGCCAAATGTTCTCTCTCCTGTGTGGAAGTTATAGCAAAGGAGGGAGAAGAAGAGGAAGTCACAAAGACAGAGGAAGGTCGGTGGCAAGGAGATGGAGGGATGGAGGAGGAACGGGGAAGGGCAGATGTGCAGAATGAGCCTGAGAAATCATGCTGGGTGCAGGCATGAGTATGCCCGGGGGCATTGCAGCTTCATGGGCATCTACAGAGCATTGACTACGACATATAAATAAGCAGAGGCAGATCAGAGGACAGAGGAAGGGGAACCAGGGACGGGGAGGGCAGAGCAAGGGGAACACCAGGGCCTGAAGTGGGATCAACTAAACTCCACGGTGTCTGATGCTGTCAGCACGAACCCCACACGCACACATTCCCACAAGGACAGAGATCTCAAGGGGCAACGTGTTCCTCGCTGGGTGTGGATTGCAAGAGTCCCTTCCTTTCCCATCTGCACATCTCTCTTTTCTATTTCTCCTACAACAAACAGTTCTTCTTGGGTCATTAAAACAATAAAGGTAAATATATAAAATGGACAGAAAAGTAAAACTAGTTTTGTTCTCTTGGAAATAAGCTGGGTTAAAAGAAGATTGTGTGTGGGGACAGTTGGGATCCAGTTGTGTTTTATTTTAACTTATGTCAGTTGAGAATGGGAGAGAATTCAGTTACTAATGATAAGGGCTGTTATCATCACCATTTTATGAATGAGGAAACTTAAAGCTCAGAGACGTCAACCCACGTGTCTGATGCCACACAGCCAATGATTGTGCTTCAGGAATTAAGTAGCCTGCTCCAGGGTCCCTGTGCTCAGGGGTCTCTGTAGGCTCGTTGGTGTATTTCTGATTGCAATTGATGATCAGAAACCAGGAGGTTTGAGGAAAGACAGTATCTGCCCACCATCACGTGCAACGGTGGCTCTGCCAAAGGCCAGGTGCAGTCACCCCGGGACGTCGCCATTCACTTCTGGGCATGCACACAAAGTGACAGCAGAGATTGGAAGAGAGAGAGGCACACCCACGCTCCCAGCAGCGACAGTGACCTCAGCGGAGGCGGAAGCAGCCCAGGTGCCCATCTGCGGACAAATGGACCAACAGAACGTGGGCCGGCCGTGGGACTCAACCTTCGGAGGAAGGACATTCTGTCACCTGCCAACACGGACGCGCGGCGATGCTGTGCACCTAAACCGGTGGCCCCATGGCAGGCTGGACCGGGCGTGGCCAAGTTCAGACACAGACAGCGGACGGGGGCTGCCGGGGGGCCGGCGGACGAGCGGTCATTGCGTCCTGCGAAGTCCCACTTTCATGCGATGGGCGGAGCTTGTGGACAGACGTGGCGAGGGTCCCCAGCTGTGTGAATGGCGTCACTGCACCTGTGCTTGAAAACGGCGACCGTGGAAAGTCTGATGCCCTGTCTGTGTGTCACCACCGTTTCAAAAAGGAAACCGCAGGGGCAATAAAGTGTACGTTTTGGACCGTGTGGACAAGGCCAAGGGATCAGGGTACACGGGTCAGGCCAGGGAGGAGCAGATAGATGGACTTTGTCAGAAAAGTATGTGTGTGTGTGTGTGATGGGGATTGAATCCAGGGGTGCTTAACACTGAGCCACATCCTCAGCCTTTTTATTTGCCATTTTGAGACAGGGCCTCGCTAAGTTGGTGAGGTTGGCCTCCAAGTTGAGATCCTCCTGCCTCAGCCTCCAGGGTCGCTGGGGTTGCAGGTGTGCGCCATCATGCCTGCCTTTGAGGAAGAGCATACTCAGAGCCCAGGAGAGCCTCCCTATCTGCAGGGGACGTTCCAGGAGCCCAGAGGACGCCTGAAGCCCGCGGATGCGGTTTTTCCTCTACACACCTGCCCGCGATAACGTTCGCTTTACAGATTAGGCTCAGTAAGCAATCACCAACCACGACTCCTGGCATGAGAGTCTTGTGAATGTGGCCTCCCTCCCCGTCTTTCTTACAGAATGGGAATCTCCGGGGTCGTGTTTTCAGATTGCGGTGACCCGGGTCCCTGGCTTGGTGGAGGGGGAGGTTCTGAGCCGGCCGGGGCTGCCACTATCCGTTCTCCTCATCCGCGGGAATGATGGTTCCTTCCAGTGCTGGGGATGGAAGGCAGGGCCTCGGGCCAGGTGAGCTCCTAGCTGGGGGCCCTTTGTCCTCTGGCTTCTCTAGCCCAGGGGCCTCAGCTGACCTGGCCTCCAAGCTGGAGGACGATGTGAAGCTTCAGAATGAATGGCGGACCCAGAGCCCTGGGGACCCAGGGAGGACAGCAGACCAACCAGGCTGGAGTCACATGTGTGTGTTATTATTCCCCACCAACCTACTCATATGCGGGGACACTGGGGCCCAGAGGGATGATGCAGCCAGCCGAGGCCTTCCGTCCTGATATTCTCAGACCCCCTGCCAGACTCCTGGCTTCCAGAACCAGCCTCCTCCCACCCAGAAAATGAGACTGAGTTTATCCGTCACTGGGGACCCCGCGAGGCTGCAGCGTGGGGCCCTCCAACAACAAGGGCCCTTGTGCCGGCGGCATCAGGTGGTCGTGGAGAGGTAAGGAGGTGTGTGGTGCGTGGGAGGGGGCTCTGCGGGCGGGGGTCCTTCTCCTTTCATAGCTGAGCAGGGGAGGGAGGCGGGCCAGGCCCATGAGCATCATATGCACTGGTCTCATTTCCTTTCAAATAATTCTCTCAAGCTGTATAAACTTTCTGCCTGAAAAATAAATGACTCCCCCTTAGAATAAACATTTACGCCATCCATTTCCCAGCGCTCAACGCGGGGAATGAGGCTCCCCCATGGCCGGGCCCAGAAGCTTCCTCCCACTCCCTGCCCCCCAAAGCCTGCAAGCTTGTATTTTTCTCCAGGAGCCTCAACAACTACTGTTCTTCAATCTCCGCCTCCCAGGTGCCCATCAAAGGGAAGGAAGCTGGCCTGTGATGCATAATCACAGGTTTGCTCCAAAGAAGGGACTTCCCCAGCCCAGCAGGAGGCGAACTTGAAAGAAGAAAGTCAAGAGCAAGTGGGCAGTGGCTACTCCTGCCCTGCGGGGGCTGGTGAGACACAGACAAGCCAGACCCACCTGTGGATGTCCCCCTGCTTATTCAATGTCATTAGCTGGGCCTCTGTTGCAGGCGCTGGGCAGGCAGAGCCTCATGGTCAAGTCCAGTTGGAAAACTGAAATCACCCCGTCCATCTCATCACGGTGGCCCGGCTCTGATGGCCACCTTCTCTGAGGTCTCTGTTGGAAGAGTTCTTTCTCCTCTGCAAAGCGTCCCTCGGTGTCACCCTCTTGAGTGCCCTTGGGGAGGCAGTGGCTTTGGGTCCTTGACACTTATCATCACTTCAGAGAAGGCGCTCCCGTAGGAAGGGATTGGCACGACTTCAACGCCTCTTCTGAAGTAGAATGCTAAGGACAGCGATTTGTCCCTTACGAAACTCGAATGCAGGGTCCTTGAACTTAGGTTAACTTCCGTGTGCATTTATCCATTCATTTGCTTATTCAACATGCATAGATGATTTTTATGTATCAAGCAATGAATTCGTTGTTCACCTTTCTAGTCTTTTCTCCCCCTTCCTTCCTTCTTCCCATCCTTCCTCTATCCCTCCCTCCACTGCTTCCTCTTTTCCTCCTTCTTATCCTTCCTCTTCCTCTTCTCCTCCTCCTCCTCCTTCTTTTTGTACTGAGGATGGAACCCAGGGGCACCTAACCGCTGAGCAACATCCCCAGCCCTTTTTATTTTTTATTTTGAGAAAGGGCCTTGCTAAGTTGCTGAGGCCGGCTTTGAACTTTGAACTCACGATCCTCCTGCCTCAGCCTCCTGAGCCGCTGGGATTACAGGCATGGGCCACCGCTCCCAGTCTTTTTAACCCCATCTGTGTGACTTTGGAAATCTTCCTCAGAAATTCTCAGATGTGTAACCCAAGTCCTTTCTGTCCCCACCAGTGTGTGACCTCAATATATTGTTTGAACTTCCGGAGAAGCAAATTTGAACACAAGGATTCACAGAGTCCATGCTGATGAGGAGGGAATGTTAAGAAAGGCTAAGAAAATGGAAAAGTAGGCCAGGAAGCAGGTCACTGAATGAGGTCCCTGGGGCTCAGTCCCCCTGGGGTGTGGTGGGCCTGGGCCTCAGTCATCCCACAGGGGGAACCAGTAGGTGGGGACATCACTCATGAGTCTCTACCCTCACCGGCTGAGGACTCCTTCCATCTCAGGCACACATTCTGTCTTGCTGTTTGTACAGGCAGAGGAATGCTCAAAATTCATAATTTAAAAAGCCCTGAAGCCGGTGGCACTTGCCTATAACCCCTGCTGCTCAGGAGGCTGAGGCAGGAGGATCCTAAATTCTAGGCCATTCTCAACAACTCCACCAGACCCTGCCTCAAAATGAGGCTGGGGATGGAACTCAGTCTTAAACTTTCCCAGCACGTGGGAGGCCTTGGGTTTCATCCCCAGCAACAAGAAACAAAAACCCCACAGGTGTTTGTACTAATGACATGGGATTGATGTGGCCTCGGGGTCAGCGACTCCACTCTGACATCCCCTGAGGCACAACCAGAGTGAAAGGAGCTGTATTTCCGGGTGTCTGTGTAAAATCCCAAGGAACTGCTCTGATTGGCCCCTTTGGGTCATGTGTCCACTTCTTGGGCCAATCACTGTGAGGGTGGGTGGGTTACTATGATTCATCAGCCTGGGATCTGCGGTCAGGTCATTGGAATCACAGGGAATGGGTGACGGGAAGGGGCAGAAGCAGGCCAGGCGTGAGTGGCTGGGCCAGGAGGCTGCAGGTTGCAGCCCAATCTGCTCCGGAACCCTGAGCTTCGCTGAGGAATAGTGTGATATCCCGATGGCAGAGAGGAGCATCAGCAGTGCAATCGGGGGCTCCCTGGGGACCTGGGGCACAGTGGTCAGGGGTGGACGGTGGTTGGGGGAGAGGCTGAGGGCAGGAGCCAGCGGGGAGGGATCACACCACTGGGTGGCAGGCGGGGCTGCAGGCTCCTCCTGGACTTCGAAGTGTCCACTAATAGATGGACCTGCCACTTGCCAAGGAGGGGAAGATGCCCGTGGAGAGGGCTGGGCTGGGCCACCCAGGAGCTGAACAGAGTGGGAGGGAGATGATTCTGATCCTCCTGTCATTCCAGTGGCTTGGGAGGCTGAGGAAGGAGGATTGCAAATTCAAAGCTAGCCTCAGCAATTTAGTGAGGCCTAAGCAACTAGTGAGACCCTGACTCTAAAATATTAAAATGGGCTGGAGATGTGGCTCAGTGGTTAAGCATCATTGGGTTCAATCCCTGGTACCAAAAAAAAAAAAAATCTCCCATCTGTTTCCTAACAGTCTGACTCATCGGTTACGAAGTTCACTATCAAGTTATCAAGTTTTCATTTTACCATTTCACCAGGCATTGCTAATTCTTGCCAAGTTTTGTTATTTCGTTAGGAGATACGAAATGAGGATTATCTATATCTGTCACTTTTCTCCTGCAGACATCGATAAACTGAAATTCTTTGATCGGGAAGAACTCTCTCTCCCTTATACATAAGCTGTGAAAAAATACAGTTTGTATAGAGAAGGTGGACAACTTCCTCGTTACTTCTTTCCTGCTATTTACTAGTGTACACCAGGATGCTTTGCTGTGATAGCAACTTCCAAAGAGGACCAAAGAGATTTTTTGATATCATTGTGAATTCATGGATTTTGACATCTACATTCTAAGAGCTACATCCCTGGACCTTTTAAATTTTTATTTTGATCAATGTTTATAGCAGCTGAATTCACAATAGCCAACCTAGGTGCCCTACAACAGATGAATGGATAAAGAAAATGTAGTATTCTTTATCCATAGACACACAATGGAATACACAATGGAATATTACTTAGCCATAAAGAAGAATGAAATCATGGCTTTTGTCAGTAAATGGATGGAACTGGAGACTATCATGCTAAGTGAAATAAGCCAATCCCCCCCCAAAAAAACCAAAGGCAGAATGTTCTCTCTGATATGTGGATTCTAACCCACAACAAGGAAAGATTAGAAGTTCAGTGGAATAGACAAAAGGTAATGAAGGGAAGGGAGGGGGGATGGGAATAGAAGACAGTAGAATGATTTGGACATATATTTCCTATCCTTACATATGAGTACACCACCAATGTAACTCCACATCATAGACAATCACAATAACGGGATCCTATTTGGAACAAGTTATACTTATTCTATGTATGTATAATATGTCAAAATACACTATCGTCATACACATCTAGAAATAACAACTAAAAAATTCACATAGAAAAAATTAAATTTTGAAAGAGGGTCTCCCTAAGTTGCTGAGGCTGACCTCCAACTTGTGATCCTCTTGCCTCAGCCTCCCAAGTCCCTTCTGCTGGTGTTGCCTCCTGGGGTCACCTTCCAAATAAATTAATTTCCCTCAAATCAATCCTTGTCCCCAACTCAGGTGGAACCCAGTCTGAGATGAGTTACTAATTGAATATGGGAAATATTTGCTCTTTGAACTTTTATTTTGAGCAAAGCAAACAAGACATCTTCAAATTAGAGAAAAGTAGCCCTTCTAATTCTGACTCGGGCTCACATGAACTCGCTGCTGTTACTTATTTTATCTCCTCCTGGTAGGAGCTTCTACCTGCCCATCTCAGGAACCAGCTGACCTTATCGGGGTTGCAGCAGCTGAGGAGGACTGGGGACATGTGACTTGGATGAACACCTAGAGCTTCACGGCTGGACAGTGCCCTGAGGGTGACATTCAGCTGATGGACTGATGGCACGGGGCCGGTCCTTTTGCGTCTTGCTTATTTGACTTAACATGGTGTCCTCCAGATGTGGTGGCATGGGCCAGAATGTCCTCCCTCCCTTCCAAGACTGCGTGATCCCCAGTTGTGCAGACAGACCACACTCTGTTTCTACAGTTATCCTCCAGGGGACCCTCAGCTTCCATTTTTGGACTCTTGTGAATGACACCACCATGCACACAATGTACAAATATCTCTTTCAGGAGCCCAGCACGGTGGCGCACGCCTGTAATCCCAGCACTTGGGAGGCTGAGGCAGGAGGATCGGGAGTTCAAAGCCAGCCTCAGCAACTTAGCGAGGCCCTAAGCAACTCAGTGAGACCCTGTCTCTAAATAAAATACAAAATAGGGCTGGGATGTGGCTCAGTGGTGGAGTGCCCCTGGGTTCAATCCCCAGTGCCAAAAACAAACAAACAAAAAAACTACAAATCTCTCCTTCAGGGCCTTGCTTCCAATTCCAGCCAGATGTGGAATGGTTGAATTTAATCTCCTTTCTTCTGCTGTTGTTTGGCTTTGGTTTTTGGAGTGTGTGTGTGTGTGTGTGTGTGTGTGTGTGTGTGCGTGTGGATGGAACCCGGGGCCTCAAGCCTACTAGGCAGGTGCTGTACCTCTGAGCTACACCCCCAGCCCTAGTTTAAATTATTTTTTTTTCAATTTTTTAGGCGTGGCCTGGCTTGCTATGCTGCCCAGGCTGGTCTTTTTTTTTTTTTTT
>JAJEJO010004038.1:0-147125 GCA_020662805.1 Glaucomys volans
TTTAAAAAACCACATTGGGCAAAATATAGTCTTTTAAACAAATGGTGCTGGGAAAACTGGTTATCCATATGTAGAACAATTAGACTAGATCCTTATCCCTTACCCTGCACAAAAGTCAACTCAAAATGGATCAAAGACCTAGGAATTAGACTAGAACTGTGCAACTCCTAGAAGAAAATGTAGCATCAACACTCTAGCATATAGGTGCTAGCAATGACTCTTTTGGTAGGACCCGTAAACTCAGGAAATAATGCCAAGAGTTAACAAATGTGGTGGAATCAAATTTAAAAGGTTCTGCACTGAAACAATTAAGAATGTGAAAAGAGAACCTACAGAATGGGAGAAAATCTTTTCTAGCTTCTATTCTGATAGAGGATTAATATCCAGAACACATAAAGAACTCAAAAAAAACTTTACACCAATCAAATAACCCAATTCATAAATGGGGAAATGAATTAGACATTTCTCAAAAGAAGAAATACAAATGACCAATAAATACATGAAAAAATGTCCAGCATCATTAGCAATTAGGGAAATGAAAATAAAAACTATACTGAGATTTCATCTCAACCCCAGTCAGAATGGCAGTCATCAAGAATACAAACAATAATAAATGCTGGAGAGGATATGGAGAAAAAGGAACACTTTTACACTCTTGGTGGGATTGTAAATTAGTACAACCACTATGTAAATCAGTATGGAGGGTCCTTGCAAGACCCAGAACAGAACCTAGGTAGGTCCCATATGACCTAGCTATTTATCCTAAAGATAAATCCTAAAGTCAGCATACTATAGTGACACATGCATACCCATATTTATAGCAGCATAATTTACTACAGGCAATCTATAAACCAGTCTAGCTGTCCATCAGTGGTTGAGTGGGTAAAGAAAATGTGGTATATACACACAACAGAGTTTTAATCAGTCATAAAGAAGAATGAAATATGTCATTTGCAGGAACATGGATGGAACTTGAGAACAATATGAAATAATGAAATAAAGTGAAATAAATCAAACTCAGAAAGTAATATTTAAAAAAGAATAGCTGTAACTTCTTAAAAGCATAACTTTACATGATAAAAAGAACAATCAAAAGTGTTAACATCTTCCATATTTTTTAGCAAATGCATTTTAATGGGAAGAATTTTCGTCAATATTGTTTTTCCCACAGAACACTTGTTCATTGTGCACTGCATTTCTGGAAAAACAAATTGGAGAAAATGTAGGGCTAGACCATACTCTAAGAGCTTTGAGCCCAAAGTCTTATGAACGATCACTCAGAGTGAGTGAGGAGGACTGAGGAATTTCTACAGGCCTGGGTCTGGACACTGAGAGCTAGAGCAGAGAGAGTTCCCACTACAAAGAAGAAAGAACTGGCCCTGTAGCTTACCTACCCAGCCCAGGACTTGGATTCTAAGGAATATTAACCTTCCCCAGGTCTTTAGGGGAAGTCAATATTTTTTCTTAAAGTCCTTCTCTCACTTGACATTAAGAAAGCAAAAGAAACAGAACAGCCCTGTTGGCTGATCTTTCCTAATTGGAAAGTCTTGAGGAAAGTACTGGGTTCTTGTACCTACAATACATCACTATAAAATCCCACCTGTGAGCACGGTCTCACCCTTACTCTGAGAATAACCTTGACCTTGACCAGATGAATTTATGTTGACCCAGTAGAGTTATGGACACTTGGCAGCAAGTCAGCCTCAGAGCTGAGACCACTTTAATTGCAAGTCCATGCTCTAGCACCTGAACTTCTGGTTTTTTCTTTTTGATCCTTAGCATTGCATTCCTGTATCAATGAGGGAGACCCTATATTGTTCCTTTGTAACCAAGGCCTGGGACTCAAACTTTGTCCCACAAGTAGTTCTTCTTCCCCAAGACAAGGAAGATAAAGGAGAGTTCTTGTCATTCAAAAGGAAAGAATTAAAGACACCAATTTGGATCCAGTCAAGTCAACAAAGTTTGAATGACCACTGCATATATATATACCTTGTTAATCAGGACCGGGCATACAGCACCTCGACCTTTAGGATAGAAAGAATTGCAAGACAGATGTTCAATCTTATAATATACATTGATTTTGAAGAGTTTCCTAAGAGTAAAACCAGGAAGAGAGGCAGGAAGAGAGGGAGAGAGGCAAGGGAAGTTTACAGGCTACAGACATGAAAAGCACTAAGGAAAAATATCAGAGGAATTAGGTCTTGTCCCAAGACTACAGAATATGAAAGAACGAGCAACAGCAAACTGTGTTTCCCAATGTGGGTACTGGATACAAGAACTGCATCTAGGACTGGCTCAGCTGGTAGAATCTCCATCACAGGGGACTGATTAAGAGCTGTCTCTAAGTCTGGGGGAAGCAAACGGGGTCTCCATTATACAGGTGCTAGATTCAAATGCTGCCTCTGCCACCATCTACTTGACTTTGGGGGATGCTATCCAAATTTTTTTAAAACACTAGATTTTTAAATAATTTATTCTGTGCATTCCTATGATTGCATCTGTGGTTTTGCTGCACTTTTCTAAAGAATATATTCTTTCATTTTTTGAACTTATGATTTTTGAAGTTACTGCTTCTCATTCAAGAAATACCTATTGATGGCAACAGATTCTAAATGTTAAGCATTGGGCTAGGCTCTAGGGAATCAATGTGAAACAGAATAGATGTGTTCCCACCTTTCACTGAGCTTACAATTTAGTAGGAGAAATCAAAAAGCAATCAGAAATCGCAAATCAGAGATTTACTGAGAAAGTGAAGAAAGCTATGGAAGCATGAAATGGGAATCCTAACACAGACTTGGTGTAAGGTGTAGAAAGTTGTTTCACACCCCAGAGTTAAAGAATGAGAAAGGGTTTTCCCAAAAAGCAAAGTGGTAGAACAATTTCAGGGAGGGGCAACAGAACATGGAAAGACCTTAAGATAACAAAGAACGAGTCAAAATCAAGGGGGAAACTAATAAAAGGGATATCATTAGTGAACACAGAGCTGGAAAGTTTGGTTATTGTGAGTGCTGTAGGGAGATTTATAGTGATTTTTAAAAAGGATAAATTAGAATTAGGTTTAGAAATATTTTTTACAGTTAAAGAATGGGTCAGAAAGAACTAAAGGGGAAGCAAAAGGACTTGCAGGCAGCCATGGGAATGACAGCAGCTGGACCAGTGTACAATGGAGAGGTTGGAGAGCAGACACTGAGGAGCAGTAATTAACAGCACTGATGTCTTACTGTACATGGAAATGAAATGAAAAGGACATAATGGTTTTACCCAGACAGTGGGCAGGCGCAGAAATAAGTTATGTGGCTCCATTCACAAAGAGAGAGAGCCGTAGAGGAGAGGAAGCTACTAGAAAGGGAAGATGTGGAGATGATAATGAGTTTGAGGCAGGCTGAGTTTGAGGTGCCCATGAGACACTTAAGTGGAGATGCCAAATGAGGGTGTGGTCCCCAAGGACCCATGAGAAGCCAAGATAAAGACTTAGGACTCATCTATGTATAAATGAGAATGGACAACACCAGAATGGAGGAAATATCCCCAGGAGATCATGTCAGAGTTTAAGTACTGGTTCTACCACTTAGTAATGTGTTCTTGGAAAATGCAACATTGCTGCTCTGGTTTTTCATTTATATGTTGGTGATAATATCTCCTAGGATACAGTGAAGTTTAATGTGTTGAAGGGTGTAAATTACTTCATCCGGAGTCTGGAACATAATGGAATCTCAGTAAATGCTAAGCCATTATCAGTGCTGTTGATGTTACTATTGCTATTATTAAAAAACAATAAGAGCATAATATAGAACCCAAAGAAGCACATCAGGTGCAAGAAAAGCTGAGGAAAAGGAGATTGAGAAGGATCAGGCAGAAAGTTAGAAAACCAAGAGAATGTCACAGTAGTCAAGGTAAGAGAGTATTTCAAGGAGAAAATGGTTCAAAGTAGCCAATGGGACCATTAAGATAAGAACCAAGAAGGCTCCCCTGGATTAAGCCCCCCAGAGTTGTCTGGTGTCCTTTCAAGGAAATATTTTAGGATGGTGGGGGCAGAAGCCAAGCTGCAGACTGGGGAGAGGGAAGAATAGAAGTTCATTGGGTTAGACAAAGGGGAATGAAGGCAAGGGAGTGGAGATGGGAATAGGAAAGACAGTAGAATGAATGGGACATAACTTTCCTATGATCATATATGAATACACGACCAGTGTAACTCCACATCATGTACAAACACCAGAATGGAGAGTTATACTTCATATATGTATGATATGTCAAAATGCATTCTACTGTCATGTATATCTAAAAAGAACAAATTTTAAAAATAAAAGAAAAAAAAGAAACTAAATTGCAAGGACTTCAGAGTGAATAGGAATTATGAAACCCAACAGAGAACAGGAAGAGGGAAGAGGGAAGGCCTAGATAGACTGTGCCTCAAGTGGATATTCTTAAAATTGAAAAGGAGTTAAGTATCTCTAAATGCTGATAGGAAGGAGCCAGGAGTCAAGGGGAGAAACAACAATTAAATATTAAAGGAATAAGATTCTAAGTCAAAGGAAAAAATTGATCTTAGCCATGAGGGATGATACCTCCCCTGCAGTGACAGAGGAAGGAGAGGGTATATACAGGTAAGCTGAAGGTTTGATGGTGTGAAGTTGAGGGAGTCTATTTTTCTCCATTAACTAGGAAACATGGTCATTGGCTTACAGCAGGAAGAGTCGCAGAAGGAGCTGGGTTTGTGACTCAGTGGTAAATCACTTGCCTAGCATGCATGAGACCCTGGGTTCAATCCCCAGAACCACCAAAAAATAAAGGAAGGAAAGAAGGAAGGAAGGAAGGAAGGAAGGAAGGAAGGAAGGAAGGAAGGAAGGCAGAGAGGGAGGGAGGGAGGGAAGGAGAGAGAGAGAGAGGCAGTTAAGAAAGATGGAGTGTATTTGAAATCTCAGTCTAGAAGAAACTGCTGACTAGGGAAAACGTATGATTCCCAGACCACACTGATGTTCCTCATCATCCCTCAGCAGTCCAAGGTTCAAAGAAACCTGAATTAGACTGCCCTAGATTGACCTAGAATTGGGATTTAGGATAAGGATGAGGGTGTAGCTAACATGGCAGACCATGGGTCTCATCTGGTTATGAAGAAAATTGTTCAGCCATGGACAAAGAGCAGATAACCAGGAGATCCAAATAAAGTTCAAAGGAAGAAATACTGAAAATATCAATAAATCAAATGTTATGTTCAGAAAATAGGATGAGACTTAAGATGAAGTTGATCATGAACCAAAGTTTTTGATGAATGTAGGAGAGTGCCTGGAGCTCTTTGGTCCTAGAAATGAGGAAAGAGGGCAAAATGGCAAAAGCTGGGGCCGGGGTGTGTGTTTCAGACTGTTGAAGAAGCAATGACTTAGTGCTTAGGGAGCAAAGCCAAGACCTGAGGTACCTGGAGTAGGATGGAATAAACAGTCTCCCCTGAGCGTCGCTGGGGGATGGATTCCTAGAAGGAGCCTTCTGAGAGTTAAGGAAGATGAAGATGAGGGTGGGAAAGCTGTTGCATCCATCAAGACGGGACAGATGGGAGGGAAAGGGTCCATGAGCAAGCTGTCACCTCTCTGTGTTTATATTTATTCTCATAAGAATTTAAATTCTTCCTGAAGAAGAATGAAAAGATGGAATTCCCCTTGGGGTCCCTGGAAACTACCAACTTCCGTCGGTTCACTCCAGAGTCACTGGTGGAGATTGAGAAGCAAATTGCTGCCCATCAGGCAGGAAAGAAAGTCAGAGATAAGCATAGAGGGAAGAAGAAGGACCAGGAAGAGAAGCCACGACCCCAGTTGGACTTGAAAGCCTGCAACCAGCTGCCCAAGTTCTATGGTGAGCTCCCAGCGGAACTGGTCGGGGAGCCCCTGGAGGATCTAGACCCCTTCTACAGCACACACAGGGTAAGAGCTACCAGTAGGAATGTCTGCCCTCTGCTTTCAGAGAGGAAGTCTCAGTTCCACCCGGCCCAGGGAGTCCTCCTGAACCCTGGGTGATATGACAGTCTGCTAAAAACTCAGTCAATGGGCGATGTATCTAACTCACTTCTTTGATGCTCTCTTTATGGCCTTTATGACAAGAGTTAATTAAACTCAAATCCTCAGAAGCAGACTCTGCTGCAGAACTTGCAAGAAAAGTTGGCATTTCCTGGGATGAGCCCTGGCTTAGGCCCACAGAGGTGTTGGCCTTCTTTGCAGGTAGAGGATCTTGAGTTTGGGGGAGGGGACGTGGGCAAGGGGGACAAAAAGCAGAATGATTTGAACCAGTGGTTCTCCAAGTATGATTTTGGAACCTCTGGAGTCTTCCAAATCCTCTTTTAGTGGATTTGTGAAGTCAAAACTCTTTTGCAGCCAGGCACAGTGGCCATGCCTGTAATCCCAGCAGCTTGGGAGGCTGAGGTAGGAGAATCACAAGTTCAAAGTCAGCCTCAGAAAAAGTGAGGTGCTAAGCAACTCATTGAGACCCTGTCTCTAAATAAAGTTCAAAATAGGGCTGGGGATGTGGCTCAGTGGTTGAGTGCCCCTGAGTTCAATCCCCAGTACAAAAAAAGAAAAAGAAAAAATCCTCTTTAGTAATAATACCTTGATGTCATTTGTCCTTTTCGTGCATGTTCTTTTATGAGTGTCCAGTGGTAAACACAGAAGCTATTGTTGGGTAATAACATCACCACTGTAACAGCTACTGGAAAGTGTATCTGTACATTCCTGTGTTTTAAAATTTCTTCCATTCTTAATTTTTAATGATATATGTACACACACATAAATATACACATTATATGTATATACTTATATACTTATAAATTAACTTTCCATTGCTTTGACAAAATATCTAAGAAAATCAACTTAAAAAGGAGGAAAGTTTTATTTTGACTCATGGTTTCAGAGGTTCAGTCCATGGTTACTTGGTCCTCTCACTTTGGGTCTATGGTGAGGTAGATCATCATGGAGGAAGTTCCTGGTGGAGGAAAAGTGCTCACCTCATGGTAGCCAGAAAGCAAAAAGAGAGAGAGGAAGGGGTTAGGATCCTAATATCCCCTTAAGGGCACATTGCCAGTGACCTGTCACTTGGCTCGACCCCTTAAAGATCCAACTACCTCCCAATAGTGCCACAGGCTGATGACCAAGACTTCAACATGTTGTCCCTCTGAGGGACATCTAAGATTCAAACCATAACAACATACATCTACACATGCACATTTGGATATAATCAAAAAAGTATAAATATAAACAAAAATTCTAGAGCTCTCAATAATTTGGGGAAGTTTTTTTTAAAATCAAGAAGTTTGAGAACTACTGGTCTGAACAAGAGGTGCTTCAAGACAGTTACCTCACCTGTATAATACTGTGGATGTTTTATACAGTCAAGAAGATGGTGAGTACATGCTTGGTAGTTTCAAGGGTCAGTCATCTCAATATAGTCTGGTAGAGAAAATAAAAAGGCACTGGAATATCTTTCTCTCTTATCTCCCTTGCCAAGAGCCCACACCCTCCTAAATGCTTAAAGGAAGGAATCAGGAGAGGGTTTTGGAGGTAGAGACCTAGGAAGTGGACAACAGAAGGAGCATCAGAGGACCAGGAATGGTCCTCTAGTCAGAAGCAGAATGAAATACAACCAGAACTCTGCCTTTCTGTTGCTAGAATCCTCCCCTGGACATGACACATCTCACCAGCCTCCAGTCAGCTGTCTGTCCATTAAGTACTCTCCATGGATCCATCCTGGTGCACAGTCAGCCATAAAGACAGGACTTTTCTGGGAGATTGAGGATCTGGCTTTCGGTCCCTGATCCTCCTGACTCTGCAGCTCCATCTGGCTATCAGTGACTCGTGGCTCCCAGGCCCCTTCTTGCTCACATGCTTGACACAGTGCCACTCGTGCTCAAAAACATGGCTATACTGTGTTAGGATTCCTGCTTCTCACTGGAGATCCACTTCTGCTCTGTTTCGTTTTAGACATTTATGGTGCTGAACAAAGGCAGGACCATCTCCCGGTTTAGTGCCACTCGAGCCCTGTGGATATTCAGTCCCTTCAACCTGATCAGAAGAACGGCCATCAAAATGTCTGTCCACTCGTATCCTTTGCTCAGTTGCTTCTTCTGCTTGTTAGAATCAGGTTCTGTCCAGGACCTTCTTTAGAGATTAGCAGTAGAGCTTCCTACAATTGAATCCTGAGACAATGAGGAGATTAAATTGATCAAGCTATTTGTGGCTTAAATATGTTCAACATCCCAAAACAGTTCCAAGATTGTCTCAGTGGGACGTCATTGAACATGGGGCACTGCCAATATCACAAGTTACTCCAAAACTGCTAGCAGTAGTCTGCGATTCCTGCCATGGGGGAAAGTAATGATTAGGGACACATTGGTCAAATGTCTCTATTACGTGAGTTGCTTGAGGTAGTAGCAGAAGCTGTCTTTACTTTTGTTTGTGTTTTGTTCTACTATGTTTTCAAGGCAAACCAAACTAGCAGACAAAAGAGACTTGGGCCTGACTTCCAGGGATCTTCCCTGGTGACTGTCCAAATTGGAAATTCCCAATGACTAATTCAGCCCTGACTTCCAGAAAGTTGATATGCAAGAACAGCCTTTCCCTGGTTGCCTGGCAGATGGTAGCCAGCTGCTTCTTAGGAAACTCCAGTACAAAGGAGCACCCACGTGACCCCACCCTCTGCCACTGGGGGACAGCTTGTGGGGTCTCTGGACAGTTCTTACTGAATAAGCATCACATAGAGTCATCTGCAAACTCAATAAGCAACTGCACGGCTTGACAAAGGTGCATTCCATTTTGTTTCCATGTTTTATCTTTACAGTTAACCAGTAGAAATTATATTTTCTGAATTGGATATTGAATTTCCAGATTTTCCAGAACTTAATGATAATAGCAGGCTCCCTTTTGCTAAATGCTTCCTCAATGTCATTGCTGTCATAGGTACAGAAGTCTTGGAGGCAGAGATTAGCATCCCCATTTTACAGATAATGAAACAGAGGTGTTTAGTGAATTGCCCAAAGTCTCACAGCTAGTTAAGAGGTCCAGCCTGCATCCTTCTTAGAGCAGTATCTGCAGTGAGGAAGTAGGCAGTTAATGGATATAAATTAGAGTAATTATTCTCATCATGTGTCATCTCTACTTGGGCAGTTGTTGCTTTAAAGTATATATATATATGTATATATACACACATACAGAAATTACAAATAAAGAGAAATAGCACATACATAAACTCCTCTTCATGGATTTTGGTTGAATTATGTCTAGGAAGTGAGAAAGAGCTAATTGGAAATAAAATCCCTTTAGAGAACCAAGTGACTGGTAAATATTCTTTTGGTCTTGAGATTTGAAAAGTAAATAATTGCTTGATGGATTCACAACTGCATAGAACACCTGTTGAGGGGTCTCTTCCTCCCAAAAGTCTATGTTATATGGCAGTTATATATTTGAACCTTATCAATTTGGTAACTTCAGCCCCAAAACATATTCTTCAAGGTGCAGAATCCTCAGGGACTATAATTAATATTTCACCCAAAATTACAATTCCATTTCCTGTAAATATTTTCATATGCAATCTTATGCATAACATATATAACTTTTTAAAGGTTCGTAGAATTAGAGATATGATTTTAACTTAATCCTGGGTTAACATTTCCCCCTATGTGGACATATTTCTTAATTTATTTGTAAATGAGCAAGAAAATGTGGTTTAATTAATAGAATTTCCCTGTTCAAAATAGATGTGTTCCTAAGTAACCGTAAAACAAGGGACGCTAAAGGCATTTACAGAAAACTAAAGTGGATTTAAATACTTCTGCTCAAATGAAAACTAAAGTGGATTTAAATACTTATGCTCAAATTGAAATCTTGAAAGATGAGTGGTTCTCTCTCTCTCTCTCTCTCTCTCTCTCTCTCTCTCTCTCTCTCTCTCTCTCTCTCTCTTTCCCTGTAGGTCAGGCTTCTTTCCAGGCTTTGCTTTTCTGTAGGAAATCTTGTTAGGAGGCCAGCTAGCTCTGAAGAAATGTCCACATGGGATAGAGTTGCCTCTGGGTCCTTCCAACCACCCTTTCTTCCTATTTACCCACTTCCACTCACCTTCCTTTCAGTCTCCTTCCACTTCCAGAATGCCTTTGCCTATTTCCTGCTTCTGACATCTTCCTCTCTGGCTATGCATAGCTAATCCTATCTAGGATTTTTTTTTCCCAAGTGAGTATTTCACTTCCCTGTGGCTGTCTCCACCATCCCCCCCCTCCCCCGAAGCCTGTTTCTTCACCATGGCTGATCTCAGTTACATTAGGAGAGCGTGAGTCTAAAACAGTCCCATAAAGGCTGGTACCCTTCTGTTGATCTCCAACTTCCTAATTCTCTTTGGCTTTCAGAATAAAAGAGACTTTTGCTGGTTGGAATTTCAGGTCACCTTGTCTGGTGAAATGAAAGCCTCAGGACAGAAGGACATTTTGGGAAAAGGGTCTACTCTTCTCTTTTTCCAAAGGGTCTGTTATCAGGCAGAGCTGAGCCCACATCTCCATGGTTATCTGGCTGCAAGATCTCAGGAAAGTTATTTAAGCTTTGAGAACCTCTTTGCTCAGATAAAAATGTCAATGATAATATCCACCCATAGGTTGTGTGCTGTTAGAAATAATAGCAAGGTTTTCAGCCCAGGTTAGGCACTCGGTAAATATGAGTGGTTATTCTGTGACAAGACCATAATGCTGATATTAGCTACAAGTTGTGAACTTGATCATTCAGCATCAAAGTGGCCTAGATGACATTCAAGAGACATGGTGCCTCTCAGCTCTTCCTTAACACTGGCCTCTCAGGTGGTTCACTTTATTTATCACGGTCACCATACTGGTCAATTGTGTGTGCATGACCCGAACAGATCTTCCAGAGAAAATCGAGTGAGTAGATTTACTATAATTATTGTACTGTTTTCTCTCTTAGTCCATGTCTGTTTCTTTTCTTGGTGGCTTTTTTCTTTCATTTGTCCTGTCACTCCTCATTTGGGTAATGCTATATTCTATTATATATTTTACTTTGTAATGATGAGACTTCTTCTACAGACTTTGTTTCACAAACACACATATAATCTTCAACTTCAATAAGGTATACATTAGTGGCTCTCAATCTTAGTTGCATGTTGAAATATCCTGGAGAGATTTTTTTTAAATCCTGTTGCCCAGAAGGTCTGATTTCACTGGACAGGGTGGTGTGAGCAGAGGAGTACTCTCCATTCCCTGCCAACACACACTCACCTGCTAGGTATACACGTGAATGAAGTTTAGGGAAGACCTACTCTGAAAGAGAGGCAGGAGTAAAGTTACAACAGAATTAAAAACAAATGGGTCTTTGGGACTGACTTATTTTGCTTAGTATGATATTCTCCAACTCCATCCATTTACCAGAAAATGGCATAATTTTATTCTTCTTTAAAGCTAATATTCCATTGTGTGTGTGTATATACATAAATATACTTACCACATTTTCTTTATTCATTCATCTATTGAAGGACACCTGGGTTGGTTCCATAGTCTAGCTATTGTGAATTGGGTTGCAATAAACACTGATGTGGCTGTGTCACTGTAGTATGTTGATTTTAAGTCCTTTGGGTATAAACCGAGGAGTGGAATAGCTGAAGTTTTCTGAAGAATCTCCATACTGCTTTACATAATGATTGCACAAATTTTCATTCCCACCAGCAATGTATGAGTGTACCTTTTTCCCCACATCCTCACCAACATTTATTGTTGCTTGTATTCTTAATAATTGCCATTCTGATTGGAGCAAGATGATGTCTTAGAATAGTTTTGATTTGGAGAACATCTTGCTAAGGGAAATAAGCCAATACCAAAAAAACAAAGTCCAAATGTTTTCTCTGATATGCAGATGCTAATTCACAATAAGGGGTAGGGCTCTAGAGAAGAGCAGAGCTACTTTAGATAGAGGGGAGTGAAGGGAGGGGAAAGGGTATGGGGGACAGGATGATAGTAGAGTGAAAAAGACATGATTACCTCATATATATATATGACTGCATGACCGATGTGATCCTAGAACATGTGTAATCAGAAAATGAGAAATTATACTCCATTTCTATATGATTTATCAAAATGCATAAATGCACTCTACTGTCATGCATAACTAATTAGAACAAACAAAAAATTTTGAAAAGAACAAATGGTTCTGGTATATATTCACAAAATAACCCATGAATGAAGCTGTTTAAATTGTCATGACTCATATCCTTCAAAGTGACCTTAATACTCCTGAGCTTATTCTGTCTCCATGGGTTAGCAGGCAAAGCCTCTGTAGTTTCAGAATGGAGGTCCTTTCCCCAAACACCTGCACCACCACATCTGGGACAGAAGCCCCTGCCCCAGCATGCACCTGACATTTCTGCAGGTATAAGAGCAGGATCTCTGCAAAGCTTTCTCTTTATATTACATGTTTTATTTGTTCTCTTTAAATATACATGACAGTAGATTGTATTTTGACATCTTTTACCTATATTATTCTAATTAGGATCCCATTCTTGCAGTTGTGCACCATATGGAGTTTCACTGGTTCTGTATCCATACAAGGGCATAGGAAAGTTATGTCTGATTCATTCTACTGTCTTTCCTATTCCCCCTCCCTTCCCTTCATTCCCCTTTATCTAATCCAATGAATTTTTATTCTCTCCCCCTATTGTGTGTTAGCATCCATGTATCAGAGAGAACATTCAGCCTTTGGTTTTGGGGGATAGGCTTATTTCACTTAGCATGATAGCCTCCAGTTCCATCCAAGCGCCATAATTTCATTCTTCTTTATAGCTGAGTAATATTCCATTGTGTATATATACCACATTTTCTTTATCCATTCATCTCTTGAAGGGCACCTACGTTGGTTTCATAGCTTAACTATTGTGAATTCAGCTGCAAAGTTTTCTTTTTCCAGCCTTTTATTTGTTTTGCTAATCATAGCAGTAATGCACCCCACAATAGAGAATGTGTTCTGTTTCTATTAATAGATTAAAGGAGAAAAATCCTGTGGTCACCTTGATTGATGCTAAAAAACCATTTGATAAAGTTCCATTTCTAGTTATGATTTTAAAACTCTTAGTAAAGTTGGAACATATTGGAATTGCTTTTCTCTGAGAGAGGGTGCTCCTTCTTCAAAGGTAGTCACCATCATACTTAATTGTGAACAGGGAATCTTTCCCTTTCAGATCAACCAAAAAAAATAGAGATGTCTTTTTTCACCCAACTTTGTGAAGGAGGTTCTGGGCAGTGTGGAAAGGCAAGGAGAAGAAATAAAGTGTTCATTAATAAGAAAAGTACCAAAGTATGGTCATGTAGGTATCACATTCTGTACATAACATACCTAATACAACTACAAACTAACAAAATTAGTAAGAGAGAGATGAATCTGAATTAATTTACATAAATCAATTACACATCTATGCATTAGCAACAAACTAGAAATAAAATAACTTAGAAATACCACTTACACTGGCATTTAAAACATCAAGTATCTAGGAATAGGATTATCAATGTATGAGTAAGATTTCTACAAGTGCAATTATAAAATCTATTAAGTAAAATTAAAGAAAATTCAATAAACAGGGGAGATGATGTTATGTTCTTGGACTCAAAATCTCAATATTAGAAAAACTCCCCCAAATGACTAATCAATTGAATGTGATTCCCAATAGAAATTCCAACAGAGTTTTATTGCATTACTTGACAAAGTGACTAAATTTATATGAAAATGTACAGAGCAAATCATAGCCAAGATACTTTCAAGGAAAAAAACCAAGGCAGGAGAACTCACTCTACTGAGTGTGAAGATATCCTAAAGCTCTAATAATGGAGACCATGTCACTGGTGTAAGATCAGTCAGGCCATTAACAGACCAATGCATAGACATCTGATCTGTGATCAAAGCGACACCACAGAGCAGCAGGAAAAGGATAATCTTCAGTAAATGATGCAGGATAATCAGGAATCCCAGGGGGATCATTCCATGGAATATACAAGTTCACAGTACACACACGAGTTAACTCTAGGTAGATGGATGCCTCATTTTCTTTGCAAAACCGCAAGATATAAGGCTTTTGGAAGGAAAAAAAAATAAAAGAATATGACCTCAGGATAGCGAAAGGTTGTTTAAAATTCTTTTTAGTTACACATGACAGCAGAGAGTATTTTGACATATTATACATACATGGAGTCTAACTTCCCATTTCTGAGGTGGTTCATGATGTGGAGTTACACTGGTCATGGGTTCATATGTGAAAGGTAAGTTTTATTACACGTGACACAAGAAACACTCACCATAGAAGGAAAAGACGAGTGCATTTCAGTATACTAAAATTATGACTTTCTGTTCATCAGAGGACAACTTTTAAGAGCATCAAAAGGAAAGCCTCCTGAGTAGAAGATATTTGCAACACCATGTATCTAAAAAGTGCCTATGTCCAGAGTAATGAACCCCTACAAACCAACTAGAAAAATGGCAGTGCTGCCAATTGAGAAATGAGCAAAAACCTTGAACGGGCACTTCACAAGAGTAGAGATCTAAATGGTCAATAAACACATCAACGTGTTCTTAAGACTTCTAATCAATGAGGCACAAATTAAAATCACACTGAGATTATTGCATACTCATGATCTAAGCAAATTTTAAAGCATGGCAATATGCCAAGAATGGGGACAGATATGGAAGCAACAGAAACTCACACACAGCCAGTGGGCAGGACATGAGTTGTAGGCAACCTCTGTGGATAGAAGTGAACATTGCTGAGTGTAGGAAAAGACACAAACATTGTGTTTCTCTAATTATACTCTTAGGTACCCACACTCAACCAAAATATGTACTTTTGGGCACCAAAATATGACTACAGGAAAGTTTATGCCCATAAAAACTCAAAACTGAAAATGACCCAAATATCCATAAATCTTCAAACTCATCAAATATTTATAATATCCTAAAATGGGATGATGTACAGCAATTAAAATGAATAAACTATAGCTCCACAGAAAAATAAGAATGAGTCTTAAGAACATAATATTGAATGAAAGAATCTGGACACAAAGGATTATATAAATATGATTCCATTTATACAGTATTCAAAAACAAGCAAAACGATTTCACTTAGGGAGTGTCTTGATCAGCTTTCTGTTACTATAACAAAATACCTGAGACTGGGTAATTAATGAAGAATAGATGTTTATTTGGCTCACAGTTCTGGAGTCTGGGAAGCCCAAGAACAGGGTGCCAGCATCTGCTCAGCATTTGGTGGGAGTCTTTTTGCTGCATCATAACATGGCAAGAGAGCCTCACATGTGAGACAGAGTAATACCTTCAGCTCTCTTCTTCCTCCTCCTCCTCCTCATCCTCCTCCTCTTTTCTTCTCTTTTTTCTCTTCCCTCCCTCCCTCCCTTTCTTCCTTCCTTCCTTCCCTCCTTCCTTTCTTTCTTCTCATCCTAAGTATTGAACCCAGGGGCACTTGAGCTACATCCCAGTCCTTTTTATTATTATTATTATTATTATTATTATTATTATTATATTTTTATTTTTTATAAAATTTGAATTGAACCAAGGCTTCATGCATACCAGGCTGGAGCCCTATCACTGAGCTACATTGCCAGTCCTTATTTTTTATTTCAAGACAGGGTCTTGCTAAGTTGCTGAGGCTGGCTTCTGACTTGAGATCCTCCTGCCTCAGTCTCCAGAGTCATTGGGATTACAGATGTGCACCATCAGACCCAGCTCAAGCTGCTCCTTTTCTTATAAAGCCATTAATACTGATATTATCATTGGGTCCCACCCTCATAACCTCATCTAATCCTAATTACTTCCTTAAAACCCCCACCTCTAACTACCATTAATATATGAATTGGAGGATTAAATCTCCAAAACATGAGTTTGGGGGGTGGGGCACAGTCAAAGCATAGCATACTTTGAAGGTAAAAATAGAAAAAAATAAGGCAAGAAAAAGCACTAAAAATTAGAAGAACAGGAACCCCCAAGACAGAAAAGAGAGATAGGAAGAGATTGCAGAGTGCTTGTAATGTTCCATTTTGTGACATGGTAGTTGTCACTCAAGTTCCTATGAACTGAAAATTCATGTGTTGAAACCCTGCTCTCCCACATTACTGTGTTGAACATAGGGCATTGAAGGTGACAACGGAGGTCACCAGGGTGAAACTCTTTCTCATAGAATTGGTACTCCTGTAAGAGGAAGAAAATTCAATGTTCTCTTCCTACAATGTGAGTACCTGGGAGAAACAGCCATCTACAGGCCAGAACGGGGAATTTTACTCGCCCTGGACCCTCCTGGTACCCTGATCTCACACTCCCGGTCCCAGAACTGCGAGAGAATTTCTTTTGTTGAAGTTTCCTGGTCTATAATATTTTGTTATGGCATCCAGAGCTAACTAATACACAAGCATTTATTTTAAAACCACATAAAAATTTGTTTCATGTCCATTTTTATTATGCATGTTACATATTCTAATAAAATGCTTTAAAAACAAAATAATTTTTAAAAATAAATGACCATTGCACAAAATAAATAAAAATACAAAGCAGAAGAAATTATAAAATTATAAAATCATTTTATGTGACTAAAATCACATAGCATGGAAAACTGTTATCCGTCTTTTGAACTTTTAATCTAAAGCCTTTTTTTTCTCAAAACGAGTTATTTGGGAGTTATCTGGGGATTATGGTTAAATATGGATGATAACATGCATATATTTTAGCCCACTCTCTGAAAATGCCAATAAAATGACAGCATGGGAGTAAGAGCAGTATAAATACACAAGAACAAAGAGAGGAGAATGGAAATCACAGCGGACAAAGGATGTCAAAACAATCTTGGGAGACCAAAAGTGGGTGGAAGAGAGGTAAATCATTTAGCTGATCAGGGCTTGGTAAGCCACAGAGCCTGCAGAGGGGGATAAAAATGAGGATCATTTTACCCCCCACAAGCTCCGGAGGTACTGGAAACAGCGACAGGATACAAATAGCAAAAAATGGGAGCAGAAAGAAAAAAAGAACGTGGGAGCAGAGAGTAGGTTCACTTATTGCTGTTTCTATAATAGCGAGAAGTTAAAAAATATTCTTTAGACTTCATAAATCAAGAAAGGGGAAAAAATACCCATCATATTCAACAGCACAAGGGTAAACCCCAGAAAGTTGTTATTTAATGCAATCAATGGAGAAACTAAAGAGGAAATAGAATTGTCTAATGTAAATAAGAGATCCTCTTTAAGGAAATAGCATTTGAAGGGCAATGTGTTACATAGTTTTAATTATGATTATACATTTATGGTGATGTTTATGCTTACAAAGCTAAACACTACCGCAAAACTACAAACTCTTCCAAAAATCAGAGGAATTGTACACAGAAAAATAAAAGCAAATAAGACATATCAGATAATCAAGTATTTTTAAAGGCTATTCAATACATAAGTAATACAAGCAATTCTGTCCTGTCAGCAAGTGTAAATGAATTTGACTTACCTGATCCAAAAATTCATATAGTATTACAAAGCAATACCCAAAAAAGATGTTCTTCAGATACACAAGAAAACTGAAATGGAAGAATTGACAAAGATACACACAAAGGCAAACAAAGAAAGCAAGTCATGATCTGTATCAGAGAAAGTGGAATCTAGGCCCAAAAGCATTAAATAACAAAAATGATACGTTGTAAAGCTAAATAACCTATAAGGGCAAGTCATATTGTTTGAACAAGTGGTGGAGCAACACCGTTTATAAAGCAAAAAGTGTAAAAGTGTAAGTGTCAATAGACAAAACATTGTAGGACTGGGAAAGTTTAGTTAATTTCTTTCAGTTCTAGTTTAATTTCTGGTACATCAGATCAAATGAATAAAAAAGAATAAAGACAATCTATACAACGATGATATGTCTGATTAATATATTGCAAACTATATTCCATGCACATAGAGATTACATCTCCTTTTCAAAAGACCATACAAATTGACCATGTAGTAAGTCACAACAAAAACCTCAATAAGTTCCAGAAATTAGCAATAATAAAAAATTACCTAGCCAGGCGCGGTGGCGCACACCGGTAACCCCAGTAACTCTGGAGGCTGAGGCAGGAGGATAGCGAGTTCAAAGCCAGCCTCAGCAACTTAGCAAGGCCCTAAGCAACTCAGTGAGACCCTGTCTCTAAATAAAATACAAAATAGGGCCGGGGATGTGGCTCAGTGGTCGAGTGCCCCTGGGTTCAATCCCCAGTACCAAAAAAAAAAAAGTTATCTGATTACAATGCAATAAAATTAGAAACAATAGTAAGATCAGAAAAAAGGGGAAATCTTTCGACTTGGTAATTATTAAATCTTCTCTTAAAAAACTCTTTATAAAAGACAGTTACAAACTAAAACTGTGGAATTTCTAGGGAAGAAAAGATGTTTTAAAAACCAGTTTAGGGCTGGGGTTATAGCTTAGTTGGTAGAGTGCTTACCTTGAATGCACAAGGCCCTGGGTTCTAATCCTGCCCCCCAAAACAAACAAACAAAAAAACCAGTTTAATTGGAACCTAAAAAATGTAAAAATGTTCTCAGGAGATCATTGACAGTGTTGAGCATATCATACTTATATCAGTAAAAGATGAAAAAAATTATATATGTGCCTAACATAAAACTAGAAAAGATAATAAAATAAATGAGAAGAAAATAGAGAGAAAAAAATAATTATAAAAGGATAAATAAATTGGAAAGCAAAGCAACAGAACTACTACATACAAAAGCTACTGTTTAAAAAAATGTCCAAGACCTTCATACTGCAAAATGACAAAATATTATTGAGAGAAATTTTAAAGCACTTAAATAAACTTAGGATATTTCGGGTTAATGGATTAGAAGCCTTGCTGCTATTAAAATGTTAATGCTATCCAAATTAATCTATAGATTCAGTGAAATGTCAATTAAACTCTCAGTAGCAATAGTTTTGCAGAAATTGGATGAATAGCTTTTATTCATGGATGAAGCAAAATTCACTTAATGATTACCCTACTGATAGACATTCATGTTGACTCTAATCAATGCAATCCTCATATTTTGCCATCATGGTTAGTTCTCTGGTGAATAGCCTTGTGCACATATCTTTGCACATATAATGTGGGTCAATTGAAGGAATAAACTTCTAGAAGTGGAATTACCTGGACGGAAGCATGTACAATTTTAATTTTGGGAGATATTGTCCAATTGTCTTCCACAGTTGTGTCAATTTCCATTCCCAGTGATTATTAAATCCATTCTTTATCAGATTTTACATTAACTGAATTGTTGACACAATTTGCTTTACAAACGCACTTAAAGAAAACATAAAGTATAAAAATCTTCCTATCTGATTCCAGATAAGTCCTGGAAACTCATGTGACAGTATCTGGTGATGCTGAGCATCTTTGGTCTTGTGGATTTTACTTTTGAAATGCAAACTGATAACAACCATTAGTGGTTTGCTACATTGCCGGGAGCCCAGAAGAAGAGAATAAATATCCTCAGGATAGACTGGGGCTCCAAGGCTCATGCTGTGTATTTTTAAGGGAAAAATAAATTGTAGCCAGTGAGGAATCAGAAGCAAATCCTATCCCTGTGTTCTTGATACAATCTTGTGGATGCAAGTGGTCCCCGGCATTTATCTTCTCTCCCTTTCATTAACCCTCCCTGAAACACTAGCTTTGCACTATTGCCTGCTGGTAATCATAGCTCCCTGCCTCCTGCCTGTCTGCTTGAAGGAAGATAGAGATACATATTCCATTTTTTTCATCACTTCTTGTGCTTACAAATAAACAAGAGATTCAGTAGGGCCAAAATACAGAAGAATATGCCAGATGGATATTCAGGAGGAGAAAAAAAGGTGCAGGGAAGCAAAAGGTGTTAGTAGCAACCAGAGTAGGACTTTCCCACTACCCTTATGCCCTGGACTCACACAGAATCATGGAAGGGGCACTTTGATGGTTTTAGAACACCCATCACTAACCATACTAAGACTCTGGAAAGACATCTGACAAATTGCAGCAGTTTGGTTGCAGGGAAAACTATAGTGAAAAGAGAAGTGTTTTATCATCTGGGGAAAAAACAAAACATGAAGTGAATCTGAACCTAATTGCAAATAGGGAATTGGGTCCTTGGCATTGCAGGCATAAAGTATTGTTTTGTCTTTTCAAATTTATGGGAAAGCTATCATATTATATGCATGTTTTATCTTAAGCTTTTAAAAAATCAATATTGTGTTTTGGTTATTTATCTAAATGGACAATTGTAGACCTAATTCATTATTTTTCACTGCTACGTAATATTCCACAAAGGTATTCTGTATTTTCTTCTTCAAGTCATAATTTTTCTTTCTACATTTAGATATTTCATCCTTCTAGAATTTACTTTTGCATGTGTGTTGCATGAAACAGGTTTCCAATAATTCTCCCTATAAATTATCCCAATCTCATTTTTAATGGACCATCATTTCCTAGGTGGTTCCTACTCTGTCACATACCAGATTCCCACTCCCACTCAAATCCACTTCTCCCAGTAATCTGTCAGTCATTTCCTGAGTCAGCATCACACTCATTAAATACTTTATAATAAGACTTGGAGGGCTGCCTCTTGTGCACCTGCTTGTTTGTCTTATTAAAAATTATATTGTTTGTTTCTCATTTCTGTATTTTTTCCATATCAATTTTAGGGTCATATTTTCAAACAGTATTCTTATAACTCTGTTGAAGCTTAATTTGTCTATCACCACAAGAAGAATCACCATATTTACAATACACAGCTGGCCCACAAATCAGCCTGGCACCATATCTCTAATTTGTACAGGACTTCTTTTACATTCCTCCAAGAGAATTTCTATGTCTTGTCCCTAGGTACATTACGACTTTGATTGCTCTTTTGAATAATAATTATTTTCATTGCTAAATATGTCCTGATTTTGCATCCAGCAAATTTGCTGAGACCCTTGACAAGTTACATTTCTCTATGGATTCTCTTAGATTTTCTGTTTGGACAATGATGTCATCTGCAAGCAGTGATGAACTTGTTTCTTTCCTCCATGATTCTTATGCCACTTGTTTATTTTTCCTCTCTTATTAAATTGGCCAGGACCTTCAGCACAACACTGAGTCGAGGCTGTGATAGTGAGCATATTGTTTTCCTCCTGGTTTCAAAGAGTGTGCTTCTAAGGTTTCCCAATTTATCATGACGTCCACAGAGTTCTCATAATTACTCCTTATCAAGTTATGGACAGTTCTTTCCATTTATGGTTTGTTAAGATTTTTGTTATAAATATGTGTTGGATTTTTGTCAATATTTTTATATTTATTAAGATCATCAGAGTCTTTCATCTGTTAATATGATAGTCTACATTAATGGATCTGCCAACCTGTTTTTCAAGCAGCTGATCCTTCTGCCAGATGCAGTTTCCCAGTACACATTTCATTTTGATCTACTTTGGTAAATGAGGTGGGTCTGTAATTATCCATAAACTGTCCCTTTGGGTCACTCTGACCCTCTGCCTCACTGTCTTCCTTCTATATTGTACCTGGGAATTCCAAATTCTCACTATTCTTGCAGAGTAATGCAGCTCTTTCCCTTCTCTACAACGTTTCTCAACAAGTACTGCAAAGATCTCTGTTGGTCACTAGAAGTTCTTCACTTTCTCTAAATCATTCAGCAGACTCCAAAGAAAAAACAATGCAATCATTTTATACACAAATAATTTTAAACCTTAAATGCAGATTAATAATAATTTTCATAAAATTTTAAAATTTTTTGTTCTTAAAAGAAGTACATGTGCTCCAAGGACTGATTTAGTTCATACTGGTTAATGTGGAGTTAGTGATATTTTTCTCTTGACCGATGTACCCTACTGTCATCCAACAGTGGTTTACATTTATTAAACTTGCATTTGCCATTGGGACAGTTGCATTCCATAATTTCACAGTTCATAAAAATGAATCATCATTTCAAAAGTGGTTTTCTGAAGTATAACAACAATGACAAAAATAGGAATATAAATCTTACAACATGAAATAAGGTAAAAAATGTAGGTAGCGAATGGATACCATCATAAATATAAAGCATCAATCTACCATGAGACCAGTGGAGAATGGATGTCAGTAAGTTCACAAAACACGCAAGAAAATATAAATCATGACAATGAGTAATGACCGCTGAATTTTGTTGGACCAGTGATCGTTTTGCCCTGGTACCCAGTTTATTATCTGTTATCATTTTTATCAAGTAATGATATCAAACTACCAAAAATTCCACATTGTTTTTCTCAGTAAAGCTTATCAACCTCACTTTTAAAACAATTGGCAATCTTTACAAGCACAAAATAAGGTTTTCCTGTGCGAATTCTCAGATCCGATGTTAAAGGTTGAGAAGACACCAAAACTAGAGAGTCACCTGTTCATCTTCATAGCAAAGACAGGCCTGCTCTTGCTAAGACGTGAAACCAGCCTCAAAATCAATGACAGATATTGTGGTTGGAAAGGAAGCAAGAAAAGCAATTGGTAGAACTCCTTTAGCAGGACTACTGTATTCCTTATAATGTGACTGGCATTTAAAATCAGTGACTGTTATGTATGTGAACAAAGACATTTTGCTTTATCATTGAACGAAACTGACTTAATCAGATGTCAGCATATGTTCCATCTATATGTGAGAGAAGTGCTTAATGACACTTTGTCCTACTTACTGTGAAGCTAATTTCAAAAGAAGAGATTTTCTTTTTTAGAATAATATTATGCTATTTGCAGATAAATGGATGGAATTGGAGAATATCATGCTAAGTGAAATAAGCCAATCCCCAAAAAATAAAGGCTGAATGTTTTCCCTGATAAGTGAATGATGACATATAATCGGGTTGAGAGAAGAATGGAACTTTAGATTATGAAGAGGGAACTGAGAGGGGGGTATGAAAAATGGTGGAATGAGACAGACATCATTACCCCTATGTACATGTATGATTACATGAATAGTATGAATGTACATCTTGCACAACCATAGAAATGAAAAGTTGTACCCCATTTGTATACAATGAATCAAAATGCAGTCTGTAAAAATTTTAAAAATAATTTTTTTAAAAAAAAACTTAAAGATTAGTTATAAACTATAAAACACACTTAAAAAGGAAAGTTGGCTTTGCAGGGTGTGGTAGCTCATACCAGTAATCCCCAGCAACTCTGGAGGCCAAGGCCAGGGAATCACAAGTTTGAGGCCAGCCTCAGCAACTTAGCAAGGCCCTAAACAACTTAGTGAGACCCTGTCTCAAAATATAAAAATTAAAAGGGCTGGGGATGTGATTCAGGGGTTAAGCGCCCCTGCATTCAATCGCATTACAAAGAAGGCACGTTGGCTTATACACAAGTATTTGTAGCAGTAGTATTCACAAGAGTCAAAAGGTGGAATGACTCAAATGTCCATCAACAGATGAATGGATAAATAAAATGGAGTCTATATGTAAAGGATGAACAATTAATCAGCTTTAGAACTGAATGCTGATAGGTCCCAACATGGATGAACTTTGAAAAAAACATTATGCTAAGTAAACTAAACCAAACTAAGAGAACAAGTGCACAATTCCATTTATATAAAGGACTAGAGTAGGCCAAATTATGAGGATAGAGAGTAGAGCTTCCCAAGGAGTGGCAAATGAGGAGTGGTTTCATGGGTTCAGTTCTATTTGAGAGGATGAAACAGGGAAGGTCGTACAACATTGGTAAATGCATTTAATACCACTGAATTGTATACTTAAAAATGGTTTAAGGGGCAAATTTTAGGTTTTTTTTTTTTTTTTTTTTTTTTTTGCGGTGCTGGGGATTGAACCCAGGGCCTTGTGCATGCAAGGCAGGCACTCTACCAACTGAGCTATATCCCCAGCCCAGGTTATGTATATTTTTACCAAGATTTTTATAAAAAACAGCATGTGACTTGACACTGAAGAAGTTCCAGCGGCATGGTCAGCAAGGGAAGGCCTCGCTATCCACATGGAAGACACTGCGTCCAGATGCCAGCACACAACTCATTCCTGGGAAAGCAGCCGGGTTCCTAGCCTGCCTCCAGACCCTGTTGAGGGACAGAATGGAAACTGTGAATGCAAACTGATGGTGGTCACTTAGTGCATGTCACCTCAGCCTACTGGGCAGAGACAAAAAAGTGAGGATGAGATGCCGTTCTCCTTCCCAGAATGACTCTGTCCAGTCAACAAAATACATCTACCGCAGTGTTTAAAAAAATTGCAGAATGAATTTTTTTTTTCCAATCTCAAGAGGGCAATTATTTTTTGGCTCCTCTTTTCTTTAAATTTTTATTTTTTTAGTTTAGATTCATCGTACACAAATGGGTACCACTTTCGTTTCTCTGGTTGAACACAAAGTAGAGTCACACCGGTTCTGTAATCATACATGTAATGATGTTTGTCTCATTCTATTATCTTTCCTTCCCCCAGCCCCCTACCCACCCCTCATTTCCCTTTAGACAATCCATCCTTTCTCTATTCTTTCCTTACCCCCTCCCCCCCCCATTATATATCATCATCCACTTATCAGAGAAATCATTCAGTCTTTGGTTTTGGGGGATTGGCTTATTTCACTTAGCATGATATTCTCCAATTCCATCCATTTACCTGCAAATGCTATAATTTTATTCTTCTTTATGGCTGAACAATATTCCATTGTGTATATACACTACAGTTTCTTTATCTATTCATCTATTGAAGAGCATCTAGGTTGGTTCCACAATCTAGCTATTGTGAATTGAGCTGCTATAAACATTGATGTGGCTTCATCACTGTAGTAATCTGATTTTAAGTCCTTTGGGTTTAGGCCAAGGAGTGGGATAGCTGGGTTAAATGGTGGATCCATTTCAAGTTTTCAAAGAAATCTCTATATTGCTTTCCAGAGTGGCTGCGCCAATTTGCAACCCCACCAGCAATGCATGAGTGTACCCTTTTCCCTACATCCTCACCATCATCTATTGTTGCTTGTATTCTTGATAATAGACATTCTAATTGGGGTGAGATGAAATCTTAGGGTAGTTTTGATTTGCATTTCTCTTATTACTAGAGTTGTTGAACATTTTTTCATATATCTGTTGCAGAATGAAATTTTTTAAATGATCATGTTTATGAATACAAGAGGTACAGTTCAGTGATCCATTGAGGATTTTGAATAGTATGGATCTTTGACTGCAGAGCCTAAATGTCAGGATTTCTTAAAATAGTAAAGCAGTACAAATGGCTCAAATAGCTGAGTTTGACTGTTTCTCAATACCCAATGATTTTTTCATTTACTAAAAAAAAAAAAAAACAGGGAAACACACATTGGGCATCTTAAAAATCACACCCAAATGCTGCAACTGGACATCAAGAAAGAGCATCCAGAGCCAAATGCCACCAAAGAGGTACACGCCCCTATCAGCCACTGTCTCCAGAGATGGTCAGCTGGGCTGCTCTCAGCTGCACTACGCCAGGGCCCTCGACCTCTGGAGAAACACTGAAAATAGTCCTTCAACAGAACTCTCTCCATAATTTCTGGGTCTGTGTTTGATCTGAAAAGCCGGAAATATCCGTCAATGCTTCCCAACAACCTATAATTCTGAGTTAAGATTTTCTAATTTAGCAAACATAAAGGGGGTGGTGGGGGACCAACATGATCCTGTCAGCTCAAGCGGCTCTGCAGCCAGATAGAGATTTCTTCATGAAGGGTTTCAGACCTCTTTCTCCTCTTGCAGACACGAAAAAACATCACTGTTATTCGCTTTTTAATTTGATTTTTTTTCTTTAAGATAAGCATGTTCATGGTTTTAAAGGTCACCTAGTCCTATAAGGATTCTAACAAAAAACAGCAAGCAATTTCGTGTTCTTCAACTCCTCACCCTTAATCCCACCTTTCCAGAAGAAATCACCTTCTGCTTCTTCACTTCTTTCTTCTGATGTCTCCCTATTTCCAATAATATGCTCCCAGTACTATAATTTTTTTTCATTCAGGTGACTTCCTCTGAGCTTCCTACAGTGGAAAAAGTAGGAATTGGGGCCATTTACACACGCTCATTTCCTTTCACTCCCATCTTCCCATTATATCGTATTTTTAAAAATTTCCTATTTGTTCTAATTAGTTGTACCTGACAGTAGAATGCATTTATACATTCTGATACATCATACATAAATGGAGTGTCATCTCTCATTTTTCTGATCATACATGTTGCAGGATCACATGGGTCATGCAGTCATACATGCACATGAGGTAATGATGTCTGTTTCACTCTATTGTCATTCCATCCCCCAAGCCCCTTCCCTCCCTTCACTCCCCTCTACCTAATATAAAGTAACTCTGGTCTTCCCTACCCCACCCCACAATGGTGAATTAGCACCTGCATAACAGAGAAAACATTCGGCCTTTGATTTGGGGGGTTTGGCTTATTTCCCTTAGCATGCATACCATAATTTTTTATTAGGTCCTCACATAATATGTAATTGGCCGACCACAGGCATGGTGACCCGGTAGGCCTGCTCTGTAATACAGTGGCATTGGATTACATTTCCTTTTTGTACAATGCTTTTGCTCTCTCCGGAGTTCATGAGGATTTCATTTCCTCCTTTGCCTGGTTTTCTATAGCCTTATCCCTCATTTGTTTCAAAATTTCTTCTCTGGAGCTTTAATCCTTTCTTCAATCCATTTGAACACAACAGCTCATGCATCAATCTCAGTCATTCTTGGGGAAATCACTTCTGGTGTCCTTCATCTCCTGCCTTGACCAGGCCTATGTGTTCTCTAAATCTGATGCCAAATTCTTCCCTGGAGGTTTTTTCCATCCTCTGGGATTCCCTCTGCCTCTCTCCTGGATCCCACACCCCCCACCCTCTTCTTTACTTTCTTGGTGTTGGTGTTGGTAGAACACTTCCTCTAGCAATTTTCATAGATAGATAACTGGGGAGTCAATTTTCTGAGACTTTGCCTACCAGCAATTATGTTTCTTCTACCCTCTTCTTTGACAGTTTGGCTGGGGAAGATATTCTATAGTAGAAGTTATTTTCCTCGAAATTTTGAAATTCCTGTTCCTTGTATTCTACCTTCCATGACTACTTCTGAGAAATCCAGTGATATTTTGATCATTAATCTTTTCCATGACCTGCTTGGTTTCCTCCCTCAAAAAAAAATTTTTGAGCTCTTCTGTTTATGCACCATGCTTTGAAACGTTGTGATGCTATGCCCAGATGTAGCCTTTTCTCACCGATTTTCCTAAACATTGGTGAGTGTGTTTACAACTTAGATCCTTTAGTTTGGAAATTTTTTCTTGAATTTTTCTTATTATTTGTTGGTACTGGGGACTGAACTCAAGGGCACTGAACTTGAGTCACATCCCCAGCCCTATTTTGTATTTTATTTAGAGACAGGGTCTCACTGAGTTGCTTAGGGTCTGGCTGTTGCTGAGGATGGCTTTGAACTCTAGATCCTCCTGCCTCAGCCTCCCGAGCTGCTGCAATTACAGGCATGCACCACTGCACCCACCTCGAATTATTTTTTGACACCATTCTCCAACCTGTTCTTTCTCTATTTCTTTCTCAACCTCCTATTAGTGAGATATTGCACCTACCAGTCTGATTTGCTAATTTTCATATTTTTATCACCTCATCCGTTTCTTCTTTTTGTTCCACTTTCTATGAGATTTCTCAAACTTTATTTCCAGTCCTCCTATTCATGTTTTACTTTTGCTACTATATTTTTGTTTTCAAAAGTCCATTTTATTCTCAAGAGGCTTTTTTATTGCCTTTTATCCTTATTTTAGTAAGTGTTTATTTCACCTCTTAACTCTAAAAGCTGATTTTTAAAAACTCTAAACTCTGATTTTTCTTCTACTGTCTTCTCCCCTCCCCCAATTTGGTCGCTCTGGGTTTGTGCATTAGAAGTGTCCCTCAAATTCCTGATGCCCTTTGAAGAGGCATTGAAGGGCCTGGTCTTCTCTAGTCCCCACTTGCCGAGCTCATCAGATCGCCCTCGGCAACCCCTTCTAGAAAAGCAGCAGGCATGTCAACTCTTCAGAAACAGCCTTTCTCAGACTCTGGTATTTTTAGCCATCAGCAATTTATGGAAATATTTTGCATTTTTCCCCTGAGAAAACATATCAGAAGTCAAACACCCAAGTGGAGGCTGAGTGAAACTGGAATTTGAGAGAGATTTGGAGCTACAATAGACCACCCCGATCAGTCCCGGCCTAACCAAAGTCACAGAGAAGCTGTCACACATAGACATGATGTAGAAAGGCATTCAGAGGGTCCCTGGGGGGACTCTCCTCTTTGTATTTGATATTTTGGGTAAGGTGAATTAACCAAGTGAACATATATGGGTTTGCTTATAGACTTTTATTTCATTTTTGGTAAAACATTAGGATTATAACCATAAGACAAATTTGAATTTTTGTACTGAATATAAAAGTTTTAACAAGAAAATTCCTGATTTCCTTGGTTGGCTGTTCTTATTCAGAGTGCAGCATCTTTTTTTTTAACTTTTCTTACTTTTTAATTTACTCTTTTTAGTTATACATGACTAAATATAATAGAAAGCATTTTGAAATATTATACAGATATGGAGTATAACTTCCCATTCTTGTGGTTATACATGATGTGGAGTTATACTGGTTGTGTATTCATATATGAACAGAGGGAAGTTATGACCAATTCATTCTACTGTTTCTCCCGTTCCCGACCCCCTCACTTCCCTTCATTCCCCTTCATCTAATCCAGTGAAATTCTGTCCTCCCACCATCACTACTATTGTGTGTTAGCATCCACATAGGAGAGAAAACATTTAGCCCTTGTTTTCTTGGATTGGCTTATTTCACTTAGTATGATAGTCTCCCGTTCCATCCATTTACCAGCAAATACCATAATTTCATTCTTCTTTAAGGCTGAGTAATATTCCATTGTGTAAATGTACCATATTTTTTTATCCATTTATCTGCTGAAGGGCATCCAGGTTGGTTCCATAGTTTAGCTATTGTGAACTGAGCTGCTATAAACATTGATGTGGCCGTGTCACTGTAGTATGCTGACTTTAAGTCCTTGGGGTATATACCAAGGAGTGGGATAACTGGGCCAAATAGTGGTTCCATTCCAAATTTTCTGAAGAATCTCCATACTGCTTTCCAGAGTTTGTAAGGTGCAGCATCTTCAGGACCATAAACCTGACTGCCTTCTAGAACTTAATGAGGGCAGAAGGGAGGCGTCTGCATTTCAGTACACAAAATCTTCCTTTATACCCATGTTTCAGCATGTGGCTCCCTCCCTCTTGATCAGCCCTTGAGAATGAACATCCTCCCCAACTCTGGAGCACTGGAGAGAGTTCGCCACTGAGCAGATGGTATAAAGTGAAGTCTTAGACTGCCCCATTGCTCCTTGCAGAGACCTTCAGTCTTCTCCGCTCCAACTGCTTCCTCTCCCAAAGCCCACCTTGGACCACTGAGCATCTCTACGTCCTGGGCTGTTGGAGGTTCGGCAGTGAGCTTGGCCAGTTGTCTGCTCTGCCAGTTTCACTCATCAGTCTACACTCTGGTTTCCAGAATGCTGCTGTTGTGTTCTCCATTATGTCTGTCCTAGTAGGTTTATGTCTTTTTAAACAATCCTTTAGCTGTCATTTTAGAAGGGTTTCAGGAAGGATGAAGGTAAATACATGTGTTCTATCTGCCATATCTAATCAAAACTTTTCTTATTTTTAATATCAGAATACATGCTTATAACTTAAGTTTTTTCAATGTATCCAGAATTATGTGCAATTTCTGTGTGCAACAAACTTCTTTGAGTCAGTGGTTCTCACAGGGTAGTTCTCTGAGCCAGCCCATTAGCCTCAGCTGGGAACGTGTTAGAAATTCACATTCTTGGGTCCCACCCAAGACCTACTGGATCAGAATAAGAGACTCTCAGGACGGACTCTAGAAATGAGCAAGACTTCCAGGTGTTCTGATGCTTGCTAGAGTGTGAGAACCTGCTGCAGGTGATGGAAGGAATCTGAACAGTTGAGAAACCTCAACCCCAACTTCAACTCCACTTTCATCTCTTCAAATCCAAATTCAACAGGGTACCCAGCCAGCCAAATAAAGAGGCTGTTTAGGGATTACTTCCTCTGCTAGGATCCACCCTCCCGAGATGGCCTTTTTCTTTCACAGCACCTAGATCAGGAACACAGGCAGACCAGGGATGGTGGGAGAAGAAATGAGAGTTGAAAGTAGAGAAGGTTGGCAGGGGGTGTAGCAGATCCTCATCCCTCTTCTACATCTTCCACCACCAACAGGTTGCAAAAGGAGCCTCCAGCTTCCACAGGACGGGAGCCTCTGGAAGGCTCTGGAACAGGAGGATCCCTGTTCTTGGCCTGCCACTGTCCTCTGACTATCTCCAGAGGCTTCTGGCATCTCAGCCACACATGCCCCTCCCCAACCCACCCACTTGTGCAGCTCCCAGTGGTCCTGAGTCTTGTCTCCTTACCTCGACTTCTTCCCCTTCCTCACCTTGGTGATGTTCTTTGCTCATGCTACCCTGGAACAACCGCAGCAGCTGATCTCCCCTCCTGGAGGCAGAAGGAACTGCATGAGCTCTCTCCACGGCCCAGTTAATGCCCCTTTCCACCCTCCTCCTCAGGTACATCTTCACTGTCATTTACACCTTTGAAGCTTTGATCAAGATACTGGCAAGAGGATTTTGTCTAAATGAGTTCACTTACCTGCGAGATCCTTGGAACTGGCTGGACTTTAGCGTCATTACCCTGGCGTGAGTATTTGCCCACACTGATTGATGTTTGTCCCTGTGTGTCCAGGTTCACACTCTGGGTGTGTTTCCTCATCTCATTTCAACTTCCTTATCTGGCCTGGGGGTTTCTTGCCATGAAGTCACTCAGGTGACTTCAAAAGCATACCCACAGGGACAAGTCAAAGACCTCAGCTCTGAGCTGATAATTGGCCAAAGTGGATGAGGCAAAGCTCATCCTACCCATACTGGGTACCTAGCCAACATGGAGGCATCTCCAGAGGAACCGTGTCTGAGCGATGGACTGGCCAAGGCTGTGTGCTTGAATATCCATCATCTATGGGGTGCACAGAGCCTCTCGATCATAGCACATCTCCTGAAATGATCTTTTCCAAAAGAGAATGTGATCATTAAATCAGTGCCTGTGTCTACAGATGGGATTGCCACTAGGTTCTCAGTCTCTGTCCTGAGTTTTCCTAAGTCCACGCCATCCAACATTTTCCTTACGTATGCCGCATGCATTCCTGGGGCCCTCTCCTTGCAGAAATACTGACTGACTTCTGGTCCTACAGATATGTTGGTGCAGCAATAGATCTCCGAGGAATCTCTGGACTGAGAACGTTCCGCGTTCTTAGAGCTCTAAAAACAGTTTCCGTGATCCCAGGTGAGCTGCTTTAACCAGCACATGTATTCACAGAGCAAATATTCATTTTCAGAGCCTAATGCCCTTGCTTGGTTTTAACAGAAACCTGTGGGGCTCCAGGGCAAGGACTACTGCCCTTATTTAAGAGACAAAAAAGCTGAGGTTCTAGATCCTGGCATCTTCACCAGGTCCTTGGATCTAAAAGTCAGAGCCCCAATCCTGTCATTGGACCTGCAGGGGAGAAAAAAAATTAGGCAATTTTTTTGGAATAATTTTTAATTAGTGCATTATAATTATATACAATAGTGGGATTTATAATCATATTCATAAACGCATGTAACATAGTTTCCTCCATTTCAATCACCAATACTTCCACTTTCCCTCCCCATCTCTGTCCCTGATCTCCTTCCTCTACTCTATTGGTCTTCCTTCCACTTATTTCTTTTTTAATTGGTACTTTATATCTATATGTAAAATTGGAAGGCATTGTGATATATTCATGTATGCATATGGCATAAGTAGTCAACTTCATTCCCACTTCCTCCCTTCCCTTTCCTCCTCTCTCCCCATTGGTCCCTCACTTCTACTCTATTTATCTCCCTTCTGTTTTAGCAAAGTTACCCTTTTTTTTCTTTTTTCTCTTAACTTCCACATATGAGAGAAAACATTGGACCCTGGACTTTCTGAAGCTGGCTTTTTTCACTTAGCATGATGTTCTCCAGTTCCAAACTAGGCAAGTCTTGATTACAGAGAATTCAGAAACAAGCATAGTCCACTAAATCTCATCTTATTGGACCTCCAAGATTTCTAATGTCACCCTTCTGTGACTACTCAACCCCCACTACTTTGATGGTGGGGATAGTGAGGACAGATAAAGTAAACTCCCTGACGCAGGACTCAGTATGTCCCCTTGTGGCCTGGAGGATGATTTCCCCTCTCCCCTAAGAATCTCTTCCCTTGCTGGGAAAATGGAAATACTAATTCTAGAGCAGAAGTCCTTTTCTACCAGTCTATATTTGGCTCAGCAGGGAGAGATTGGAAACCCTTTGCCATCTTCCTCTGGTTGAAGTTCCTGAAGAAACCACAATTGTGTGTTTTGGTATCTCTCACACCTACTCTTACCAGAAGATCCTGAGTCTTGTTCATAAGATCTGGCCTGTCCAGCCTCCCTCTGTGGCCGCTTTGCATCATGTTCCACAATCCAACCCTGGATTGCACAAATACACCAAGCCCATCTCCCAGCCTGTGCTGGAATGTCCTTCTCCTCTCCTTACTCAGCTCACACTCATTTCTCAGGGTTCTGCCAAGAACAGAGTGTTTACGACATAGTTGTAAGGACACCCCCTGGTCTTTTCCAACCTCCACACACTCCACCCACCCACTCCCACTGTGAGCTTCAGGTAAGAGTCCTCCTCTGTGTGCCCATCCTCTTGTTAGCACTATGAAGTGTCCCTTCTGTAGTCAGACCACCCACTGCACACCAGCACCCCAACTGCCACCCAGCTTCCAGCTCAGGGACTGCCATGTGGAGTGCTCGATGGATTATTGGTTTACCAAAAGACAACCCAGACTGCTTCCCTAGTCCAAGCTCTTTCTGCTGCCTGAGAAGCTGCCCTCCCAAAGAAGGTCATTTCATCTGCCAGAGCAACGGTCACCCCTTCTTAAATGAGTATGGCCCACATCTTTGCTGCCAGTTCTGCTTGGCTTAGAAATACTCTTCCTCAATGTCTCTTGGTTTCTATCTTAGTAACTCTCAGTGATTTTCGTAGTCTCACTCTATTGCCAAGTTCATCTTTCTGTGTCTTTTTGTCTCTGTCTCTCTTTCTTTCTTTGTCTATCTTTCCCTCATTTTATCTCCCTTGCATCTTCCTCCCCCTATCTCTCTCTCTCTCTCTCTCTCTCTCTCTCTCTCTCTCTCTCACACACACACACACACACACACACACACTTTGTATACACATTCATGTGTACCTAGCTTTGAACTGCCTCCCAGAACTGAGATACTAAGATGAGCACTGAAAGATGCCAAATGACTGGAGTTATGTGAGTAAACTCACATGAGAACAGGGCAGGGAACATAGTGGTCATTCAGCAATTTTTAAAATTGAATTGCTAGTATCAGAAATGTATTAGCCCTAAAATGATAAGACATGTATTGCCTGGATCTCAATTGTTTATCGTTATAATGAGAACAATAGCCCCTCCCTGCCTGTGTGCCTGCCTCTCAGGTCCATTGCAAGGTCCAGATGAGAAGCTGGGCTTGGAACTGCCCTGGAATTTGCAAACACTTCACACCTACAAGAAGAGAATGGGGAGGATGGCTAAGATGCATGTGTGTGCTCTGTGTGGCGCTTCATCCACACGGGATATCACAGTCATCTTCCTACAGGGCTGAAGGTCATTGTGGGGGCCCTGATCCACTCCGTGAGGAAGCTGGCTGATGTGACCATCCTCACCGTCTTCTGCCTGAGTGTCTTCGCCCTGGTGGGCCTGCAGCTCTTCAAGGGCAACCTTAAGAACAAGTGTGTCAGGAATGACACAGTTCCTGCTGAGACCTCTAATTATTCAACTCACAGAACACGTGAGCGGAATTTCCATCATGGAGATCAAGGCCTGGTTGGGACTACAGGACCGTTTGGACATAGGGACAAGGGGGGATGAGGCCCCTGCATGTTCTGTATATTTTAATTCCTCATTCCTGCTGAAATGCTTCTCCTGCATTGTGTTTTACTTTGGGGTCACCATTGCATGTTGCTCAGTATCCCTTTTGCAAGGAAATTAGCTTTAAATCCAGAAGCAAGTCATTCTGATTGTGCTGGGGAGGGCTTAGAGCTGAAGTCACTGATCAGCACTTCTTGGATGGGACTTTATACCTTCTGCATGACTCAGAATGTCAGCTGAGTGCCCATTGAGTGCACACAGCTTCTCACTTCACTCAGAGAGGAGATTCAGAAAGTGTTGTGTTTGCTATACAGGCCCGTGTCAGAAGATTCAGAATCATATATATATATATAAGGCTTTTATTTCTTCCTTTCTTTGGCAGATTTATCATATTTTATTAAGTTAGGCACCTCTGATCCCTTACTGTGTGGCAATGGATCTGATGCAGGGTGAGTATCCAACCCATGATGGCCCCAAAGCCCAGCAGTTCTTTCTCCATTGTCCTACACATTTTCTGGGCAGAGACTAGATTGCAGGTTGTGAGGAAGGTATATTAATGAATAGGTCATGGTCTTTGCCATCCTAGAATTTGTGGTAATAAAAGTGTATGAGTTGGCTTTTGCCATGTAACAAACAACCCCAAGATTTTGTGACTTAAAACAGTTACCATTCATTTAGTTCATGATTCTATGCATCAGCATTTTAGGCTGAGATCACCTGGCCATAGGCTGGCATTGAACAGGTTCATTCATGCATCTGCAGACAGTGACCAAATTCACTGCAAGACAGCTGATCTAGAATACCCGTCCTCTATGGGGGAATCTAGCCTGAGCCTGTTCTCATTCAGGCTCAGAGTTCCAAGAGAAATAGTGGAAGTGTGAAAGTCCTCTTGAAGTATAGACTTAAAACTGGCATGATGTCACTCTTTCTGCATTCTATTGACCAAAGCAAGTCACAAGCCAGTACAGATCCAAGGTATGGGGAAATAGACTTCACCTCTCAAGGAAAGATCTGCAAATTCATATTGCAAAGGGGTGTAGATACTGAAGGGGGGAAAATTATAGCCATTTTGCAAATGACCTACTCCAGGAAGAAACTAATATTTATTAAGCATATTTGTGTCAAATGCTCTGCATTTAATCATCACTGCTAACTCCATCACATGGGTTTCATTATTGTTACATACTAGAGGAAGGAACACATGCATAACACTTTGCAATTTCAAATTCCTACAGAGGTCAGACAACTAACAACAGACGAGTGAAGCAAGCCAGGAGGGAACCATAGCAACTGGAAGTTTATTCCCCATCTAAAGGGAACAGTCACTGCCAGTCCAGTCTGTGATTCCATGTGGAAATGTGGGTCCACTGCTTCCAGCTCTTCTAAATTTTAAAGAGAGACCAGAAATTTTGATTTTTAAGTGAAATTTCCCAACTATAAACTTGGTTACTAGTTTCCAAAAATGTCTGCACATTGTGTTAACCAAATATGGCAACATACTAAATTCATCCTGTAAGCTGCCAGTGTATTTGTTTGTTTGTTTGTTTGTTTGTTTTGTTTTGTTTTTTGTTTTTTTTTTCTATCTCACATGCATTCACATAAAATGCTGCTCTGTGGAGAACAAGTGCTGAGCTATAGGCTCCATGGACCTGGGTAACACATTGAGCTAGCAAGCAGGGAGTCCAGGGAAGGCATCTTGGAAACAGTGGTTGGATAGTCAAAGGCAGCTAAGAGGCTTCCTCTCTGGGTTTCCAAGAAAGGCTGTATGGGGACCATTCCAGGTGGCAGAACAGAAAGTGAGATGAAGTTTAGGGGTGAGAATTTTTCAGTTCTGCCTCTGGGCCTTGAGAGTGAGACATGAGCAGAAAAGATTCATGTAGCAGATCAGAAAGGTCAGGTCCATCTCTCCCACCTCCATGACTGTGAGCCTGGAAGATCAGCACTCACAGTGTTGTTACTCCCTGAGCGGCTCACAGCCTCACATTGCCCAGATGGAGCTGGGCAGGACCTATGTGAGGCTCTACCTTAATCAGTTCACTAGTAAAATAATTTCAGATAGAACTGAGGGGTGGGGACAAAAAAGAAAATCTGGTCCACATCTGATTCCTTAGTTGCTTTCCTTACAAATGCATTGGCATTTGAGTCTTTGGAAGGGGTTGTTCTGATGTCAGTTTCCATTTTCCTTTGGATTTAAACCAAATCCCCCTACAATGTCCTTTTCCTGTCTAGATGATGGCATTTCCCAAGGCAGTGGCTCCAGAGCAACTCAAGGACCTTTCCATGATAAAGTTATGGGGGTCCATCTATGCCTCCCACCTCAGCCCAAAGAAACCAGACCTCCTTCTGGACAGGTCCCAACCAATCAGTAAAGGAATGGCGACTGCTGGGGAGTTAGTTGAAAGGTCAGCTCAAAATGATAGTACAAGGAGCCCTGAGGGAGCATGCGGTAAACACCAAACCTGGGTCTGCTGCTAGGACACAGAAGACCCAGAGCCCTGAGTAAAGTCACACAAGGATCAGTGGCACCATGGGAGGAAAGTCAGGGGTCTCAAGGTGGAGAATGAGTACTGCAATACCTGAAGAGTTTCAGCATTCCTTTACATGTGAAGTCCAGCCCCTCCTTTTGGGAGCTCCCAACAGCAGAAATTTTAATTTGCATTTTATATATAATATTTAATATGTTAAAGGCACTGTACAAGAGGATGTGGAACCCAGTCTTGTTTAATCCTCAAAGCAGTTAACTCTTACTGCACTGAACAGAAGGCCTGGAAATAAGCCTGTCCTCAGAGTTTATTAGGAAACTAGCTCCTTGGGAGAGGAACCTAGGAGACTGCCTTTAAGTGTGGGTCCACAGAGTCAGGGAACTTGCAAATCTCAAGGTGGAGATCAAACTGGAATTGATGGTAATTAATTTGTTAGTGTTCTAATCAATCCGGTGGGTCCTGAAGCTATGTGTTCACATGGATGTCTGGAGTAAGGAGAATCCCTGGGGTTGGTGTTCGGGATGACTCCCAGGAGTAAAAGAATCCTGAAGTTCACACAAGGACACAAAGTGCTACTGTGTTCCTGACCAGGCCATCTCCACTGGGGTGGATGGGAGCTACTCATATGCCCTGAGCTGAGAGATAATTCTTTTCATCTATTCACCCGCGCTTATGAGAGAGAGAGAGAAAGAGACACAGAGAGAGAGGAAAAAAGAAAGAGGAGTCTAGCACATCCCACCCCAGCTCTCACCAAGTAGCCATTGTTACATTAGCCTCTCTATTTTCAGAAGGAGGCTCGGCTGACTCAAGTATTGGACTCCTTTATGGCTGTATTTCTGCTCTCTAATGAATATGCTGGCATCTTTGTGGGTTTAGCCAACTCACTTCTCTCTGAGCTCCACCTTCCTCATCTGTAAAGAAGGATTATTGAGATGAATAAATTGCAGTGTTAGTAAAGCAAATGGAAAAGGCTATTTTCACTGTTATCTATAATTGGTCAGTCTTCCTTGGATAGGTAGCTTGGCAGACAATGCCAACAGGCTCATGTCTGCATTATTGTTACTATATCTCCCTACCCAGGTGTGAACTGGTGAAGAGTTTGACATCTTATGGAATCAGGTCTGGGCAGTCATCTAGTCTTTCCAGAATACTCCCCTAGATGTAAAATTCTGGAGTGAAAGAATTAGCATCCCCATTTTATGGATGAGAGAAACTGAATCCTAAAGGTACTAAATATCCAAAATCATTCAGCTTGGATCTGGAGATTATCATGATAAGTGAAATAAGCCAATCCCCCCCCAAAAAATAGGTAGAATGTTTTCTCTGATATGTGGAAGCTAACCCACAATAAGGGAGGGGGAGATTAGAAGTTCAGTGGACTAGACAAAGGGGAATGAAGGGAAGGGAGGAGAGATAGGAATCAGAAAGACAGTGGAATGAATTTGGCATAACTTTCCTATGTTCATATATAAATACACCACAGTGAATCTCACCAGAAGACTCAGGTCCTAATTAGAATAAGATATATTCCACCCTTGTACAATTATATCAAAATGGACTCCACTATCATGCATGACTAAAAAGAACCAATAAAATAAAAAAAAAAGTCATACAGCTAATAAGAAGATCTGCCCTTTTACTCTGGTCTCTAACTTTAAACCCTGTGATTTCTCTGCAGCCACAATAAGCAGGGCTGCACAATCAATGACCTTCTCTGTTCTTGTTGCAGCCACTGTCCTGTTGGTTATATCTGCATTAAAACTTCTGAAAACCCAGATTTTAACTACACCAGCTTTGATTCCTTTGCTTGGGCTTTCCTCTCACTGTTCCGCCTCATGACACAGGATTCCTGGGAACGCCTCTACCAGCAGGTATTGATCTGCATGTCCCCACACAGACTAGTTGGAGGCTGTCGGGTCCACTGCATGGCTATACTCTTCCTGCAGGATCCTAACCTAACCTCAGGGACACACATGCTATGAGTACAGGTCTGTCTTCTTTACCTTGAATCTGCAGACCCTCAGAGCTTCTGGGAAAATGTATATGGTCTTTTTTGTGCTGGTCATCTTCCTGGGATCTTTCTACCTAGTCAACTTGATCTTGGCTGTGGTCACCATGGCATATGAAGAACAGAACCAGGCGACAATTGCTGAAATCGAAGCAAAGGAGAAGAAGTTTCAGGAGGCCCTTGAGATGCTCCGGAAGGAGCAGGAGGTTTGTGAGGGTCAAAAGTTTTGTGAACACAACTGCAGAGCATACATTCTTAGACAGAGTCTGAATTAGATTCATTTACAAATTACCAAGTTTCGCTTAGATTAAACTGCCATTCTACAGAACTGCAAGAGGATGCCTCTTACCTCAGGGACTGTCATAAGTGAGGTTTTTCTCCAAACAGAGGACCTGAATAGGATTCTTGTACAAGTAATTTATTCAGGGAGTCTTCTCAGGAGAAGTGGAATGAAGGAAGCAGGGTGGGGTGGGAATGGAACTAAACAATGAAGTAGTCTCAGCCCAAGACTAGCTTCAGCCTGAGTCACTGGAGAGCTCTGGAGAATGATTTGTACCGAGTTGGCCACTCCTTGAGGCAAGTGTCCTGGCCTTTTGTACCCCCATACCTACACCAGGGAAAGAAACCCATGCAATTTTTCTCTTTGATGTATGTTGTGCCTTAGCAGCTGCCACAAGCAACTTGGGATGGGTATGCTCACCTGGTAAAAAGGACTGGGTGGGGCACCAAGAGTCAACTGCAGGGTCTGAGTGAGGGAGGAAACCCAGAGGATGCTGTTCCTGTTGTGTCTCAATCCCACCACCACCCTGATCCTAACCCTTACTTTCTCTCAAATCCCCCATCCCTGTGGACACCCCATGTCAGGGGTACACATTTGTGCTAAGCCTACCAGATACTGTTGGCTGCAGCTGCTATTCTTTCTCATCAGGTGCTGACAGCTCTGGGTATTGACACAGCCTCTCTCCATTCCCACAATGAATCACCTTTAGCCTCCAAAAATGCCAGTGAGAGAAAGCACAGAATGAAATCAAAAGTGTCAGAGGGCTCCACAGATGACAACAGATCACCCCAATCTGAGCCTTACAACCAACGCAGGATGGTAAGGGGCTCAGGTTTGTGCTCTAAAGATTACCCAGCCTGCCAGCTGCTGGAGAGAGTGGGTTGACGGGGGAAAAAGGTCTAGCAGGGAGACAGCCAGAGGCACAGAGATTAGGAAGATGTTTGAGCAATCCAGACACCCCACCCAATGGTGGCCTAAATGTAGGCAGACGAATGTTATTTGGGGAAAGAGGTAAATTATAGGGATCTTTCTGAAAGGAAGGGATCAACAAGATTGGAATTGTAGAATGTAGAAAAAGAAAAGAAGAGTCAAAGATAACTCTGGGGTTTCAGAACTGGGCAATTAGCTGAGTGGTGTTTCTAAAATGTGGGCACTGGAGAAAGAACCCAGGTTTGTAAGGAAGGCAGGGAGCTCATATTGAACTTGCTGACCTTGAACATCAGAGGTCAGCTTCCCTGGGCACTCTGATTTGCAGTTCCTGAGCATGCAGGCAGTCTCTGTCCATGGTGCTGAAACAATTCTCAACTGTCTTTCTCATGCCTCAGGCCCTGCAGCTAAAATTGTCACCCATCGTTGGCAAGAAAGATCCCAGAGCCCATCTCTGTGACACAGTCCAGGCCAGGAATGGTGTCAGAACCTCACCTTATACTCTTTAGCAATTCTGCCTTCATTCGAAATTTCAGCTCCCACTCCAACATCCCTCACCAGGCTTCCTCCCACTACCTCCCTGTCCCTCAAAAATCCTGTGCACAACAAATATTCCCTTTCTATAGGATAGGCAGTAGAAGGGTAGTTCCCATATTAACAGTATGGAAAGGGGAATAGACATGGCTATTCTTTGGACATCCTGCCCTCTCCATCTCTCTTCTTGATCTCTCTCATCTCAAGGACATTCCACTTTTCTGCAATACCATTTCCAACCCCAAGATGTGTGTGTACATATACATACACAGACACACTTACATGCACTCTGACCTTAGCAACATACCCACACTGAAGAATTTATTTGCATCTGTGCCCTTTTGTTTCTTGCTCTGCCTCTTTTGAGCAACACCTGCCATGCACAGGGCAGAGTTCAGATGATGTTTCAAAGGAAATTTGACTAGATCTCTGACAATCACAGAGCAGGATGAATCAAAGCTTCCATGGAAATGTAATGAAACTCTGAATTGGGCTTTAATTTCCCCCATTCACTCATCCCCATACAGATAAGCACCTGGATGTCCAAGAATTGTTTGATGTGTGTGCTTGTCTCTCCATTTAGACTGACCTGCATAAGGAAAAAAAAAGATAATGGGTCTTATTCATTCAAGAATAGTGGGTGCTTGGGGTATAGGGAGAACTAAAACATGGCTTCTTTCCCAAGGACTTCCATTGGGGTGGAGGAGGCAAATATAAAAACAGCATGTGTGTTAAATTCTGCAGTAGAGATATATATGTGGTGTTTTGGAAATAAACGAAGAAAAAAACCTCTCTTGTGGGGGTGGATGTGTGTCAGAAAAGGCCTCCTAGAGGATGGAAAAATGAGGTGAATAGCAAAGAGTATATAGGATTCTTTCAGTAATTGAAGGTGTGGGAGGGCTTGGGAGGAGAATTGTCCAGGCAAAAAGAAGAACATGTATGTGCAAAGATAAGGAGAAATCACGTGGGTCCTTCTTGTATGCTAACTGGTTGGTTCAAGTTCATTACAAGAATGCATCCCTTCCTCTTTTTCCAGACATGGCCATCTGGGAATATAGACCTTAGACAGCTTTTATATGAAGACATTTTATGACCAGAAGTGATGAGATAGATATTGGGGGTAAGACAGGAGAGACTATAGGGGTTTCCAGGAACACACAGAAGACTAGTTGACCTGTCTGATTGATGCACTTTAGGGCAAGTGATTGATGCTTATACTCAGATCATTGCCCACCATTTACCAAATAGGTTAATTCTGAAATGAATGGTGGCCAAGCAAGCACTGACTGTCAAATACTAGACCTAAATGTTTTCACTCTCTTCATTGGTTTGCGTGGTGTCCAACTACCAATAACTCATTCTTCCCATCTTTAATATGGATTTGTCCTTTCCTTCAAAAGTGGGACAGATTCATGGATTTTTATGAGTTCTGTGGTTCTTGGCCATGTGTTCCAAGCAAAGAACACTCTAGTCTTAATGCTGTGCTTGCAATGATGGTTGCTGAATAAGATCAGGCTCCAAATTATCAAGAAAGGAAACTTCAATTCTGTGGGATAAGGAGAGAAATGAGAAAGACTCTAATTGGCAAGATGTCCAACTTTTGTGGTTTAATAAATAAAAGGAATTAGGATGGGAGGAGTCAAGTGGTGTGATCAGAGTAGGGAGTCAGTGCTTACATTTTAGAAATACTGTGTATGACCCAAGGACAGGATCCATGGTTTATTGTGGGCAGGTTCCCACAGTGGTCATGAGACCTGGATAACTCAAGCACTAACTCTCTAGGGTCTCCAGGCCCATGAATTAGCTCTTTTCCTCTAGAACCTGTAAGCCACACAGTTCTCTCAGTGGGAGATTTTGATGGGAAATGTTTATTGATTTGGAAGAATGGCATTATTCTTCCAGGAAATTAGGCTGCAACTCTTCCTTCAATCTCCTCATTGTTGACTGTTCAAAGCTTGCCTCAAGGGATCCTGGAAACTCATTACACTATAAAGCTCTTGTCTTCTCCTTTGCAATACAAACTCTCACTCTCATACAGATGAGATGTAATGAATTGTACAACCTAATTTCCAGACAATAGAGTGTACTTGCCCATTCAACAACCACTTTCCAAGCATGTGCCAGTCCCAGTGTGCATAATAAAGACTCCATAGATCACAGTTTTGCATGTAGAGAAGGGAACTCAAGACAGTTTTGTCTAGCTCTATGGTTAAAAGCTGGCAAACAGCTGACCCATCCAATGACAAGGTCCTCTGATCTGATCTTGGCCATGATGACCTGTTAGCTGATCTTCAGCACCCATAATCTCCCTTCTCTCCTGTCCTTTCACTGAGTCTGTGTAGAATATCCTTTCCCCTGTCCATTCCATATGTCTACCTAGAATACCTAGATCTGTGTCATTATTAGCTACTGGAAGGTCATGAAAATAGGGTCAGGAAGTGGAAATGGTCAGAGAGAAGTGTGCTCTAGATTTGCTGGAGGGCTAGCTTCCAGCCACCTTCTTTCCTGCTCATCTGGGGCAATGCCCAGTCTTTCCTAGGCCTTACTTCTGGAAGACGTCGGGCTAGCCATGGCAGTGTGTTTCATTTCCGAGCCCCTGGCAAAGATGTCTCATTCCCTGATGGGATCACAGATGATGGAGTCTTTCATGGAGACCATGAGAGCCGCCGGGGCTCCCTGCTGCAGAACAAGGTTGTTGGACAGCAAGGCCCACTGCCTCAAGCCCCCAGCCTTGGCTCTGGACATGGAGAAGAGGGATACCCAATGCTGCCCTCTAGTGAGCTTGTCCCTGGAGCCACTGAAGTCCCGGTGAGTTTGTGCATGGTTTAGACTTTCTCAAAGCCACCTCTGTCAAGTCAGAGGCCTTTGATTAAGAAGTCCTGAGTGCCACCGATGGAAGGGTGCTTGAGCCATTCTGCCTCCCATCTGAACCCTGTGTTAAAGACAAGGTAAGTGAGACCCAGAGAGAGCAACTGGGTTTACCCGAGGTGAAACAAGTTTCCTGGCTTACTCTGCAGAAGAGTAAAAAAAAAAAAATTTCTTCATATTTCCTTTCAGTGTTTCTGTCCCCACTCACCATCACTGCATTGGATATCACCCCATTTTCTCACTGAGGGGCATAAGGTATGAGAAAAACTCAGGATCTTTCTATACTTGCCTTTGGTTCTGTGCAAACTACCCAAGGCTTGGCAAGTGGGACCCAGAAAAATTCTAGAAGTTTCTCAGAACAGATCTTAGTAGAAGTGAAGTGCTTGACTCACAGAAGAAATAACTAGCCAAATGCACAAGTTAGGCAACAGTGACTAAACGTCCAGCACTCTTTAATAGAATAATTGTAGAGTCAATGGTAAATCAGGGACTCCTTACTGAATTGGAGCTGTGATTTAATTTGTGCTCTCCATCCAGTTTCAGTAAAGATGCTTCTAGTGTTTTTCATGTGCCCTCTGTGGCTAGCCAGGGATACAGAGCAATTTTCAAACAGACTTGTAAAGAGATCACTATCTGGTTCTACTGACTTGAGTGAGTATTACGAGTTGAGCTGCATTAACTCAGTCTGATTAGATGCCATGTGATTCAGGATTCCAGCAAGAAACAAGACAGTCACTCCAAAGGTAAAGAGGAAAGGCTTTAGAAAAGTATTTAGAAAGTGTGGGCTAGGCTCAAGGAACTAATAAGGAAGAGCAAGGCACTGGAGACCAGCAACCGTGGGGAGTTGTTTCATACCTGTGCCGAAAGAGTGAAGGAAAAGACCAGAATCAGAACCTATCAAGAGCTGCAACTGTGTGTCAGAGGCTGCAGAATAGATCGTGCCATCCCAGGGAGACAATCACAGCTGCTGCCCAACCATAGCCCAGCAGGAAGAAGCCAGAGGACAAATACCTGACTTATCTCTCCTTTTATTCTCTAATGTCCTGTTTGTACCTCCCGTTGGCCAAGCCTGAGCAGAAACAGAGGGTGAGGGTGAGGCATATTGTACAGGTTGCCCTCCTTGGACACAGAGTGGGGCAGGGAGGTGGAGAGTAGTGGTGTTCTAACCTTGATTCATTCTAGCTAAATCTCTCAGCCAGGGCAATATTAACTCTTTTAGTCGTTCCATGTTGAAGGACCTGGGTTGCAGTCCCAGCTGTGCAATTTACCAGCTGAATCCCCTTTAGCAATTCCCTCCATTCTCCCTGCCTCCTCACCTCCCCTTGGGCAGGTGAATGAATTGAAGAGTTAAGTGAAAAAATAAAATTTCTACATTTATATACATGGCTGACAAATAATCATAAGTTGTAGCTGATGGCATCGTTTGCTGAGCCCTCGGGGTTGGAAACTGTCTAAACTTCCTATTTATTAAGTCTTACTACATACCCTTGAGTTTCACCTCTGATAAGCATTCCATAAGTGCTTGTTGAATGGACCCTGAATGGTTTGTGTAGAGCTGTCAGCTGCTGTGGACCTTGAACTCTCCAAGTCCAGAGTCTTGGAGACAGGTGGAAATCCAGGCAGAACCTCCCATGAAGGTTTAAAGAGGAAGGGGTCAAAAAGATTGTGATAGAAAATGTCTGCTCAGCCTCCTGTAACAGGATGGATGGCAAATAAATGACAGAAATTCATTTCTCACAGTTCTGAAGGATGGGAAGTCCAAGATCAAGGCATCTGCCATTTCAGTGTATGGTGAGGGCCCTCTTCCTGGCTCATAGATGGCACTTTCTTGCTGTGTCCTGACATGGTGGGAGAAGTGAGAGAGCTCTCTGGAGTTTCTTTTATAATGTCTTGAATCTCATTCACGAGAGCTCCACTTTGGGGACTTAATTGCTTCCTGAAGGCTCCACCTCCTAATACCATTACCCTGAGGGTTAGCATTTCAACATGAACTTGAGGTGGGGGAGCACAAACATTCAGACCATTACAGATAACTAATAGATGGGCAATAAAGGCACACAAATATTCCCTGCAGAAAGAAAGGGACTATGTGGAATTGGAAGTGGATTGTGTGCGGGGGAAGGAAATGGATCTATTAGATGGGACGTCAGGAAATTTCACCGTGGAGTGAGAATTCCATGAAAGCATCACATGCACTGCCTAGAGGAAGTCTCCTAACCACTGCCTGGCCCACTGCTCCTGTAGCTTTCCCCTCCCTTTGATAGAAACCTCAGAGACCCTAGAGGCAGCCCCATCACCACCTGGGCGTCCAGGTCCTGTCCTAGGGAAGGAGTTTGCCGAACCTCAGGTGAGTCCAAGTTACCGCCGCTGGCCTCCAACCTAAGCTCTGGTTCCATCCCAGCTCTATGCCCTGGTGTTCATGCCTGAGTTCTTACCCCAAGTTCAACTGCCATCCCTGTATCTCGAAGGCTGTCTGCAGAATATCATGGCTTCACAGAGCAACTCAGCCATGTGAGACTGGCCAGGAGGCTTGAATGATGGTCTTTGCCCCTGAAGACTTCAGTTTGGGGGAGTGTCCTGACTGTTTGTGTCTCAGCAGGGATTTGAAGCAGGGCAGAAGAAGACTTTCTTGTCAGCAGAATACTTGAATGAACCTTTCAGAGCCCAAAGAGCAATGAGTGTGGTCAGTATCATGACCTCTGTCATTGAGGGTAAGTGATACTCATGGGGACATTTGTCCACTGTACAGTGATGAGTCTCACCTCCACCAAAGGATCCATCTCTGTGTCCTGAGATCCTAAATATTCTTCTTATGCCATAGGCCCAGCCTCCTTTACTAATATAGTTATGTGCATAATTTTTCAAAAACAAAAGAATTTAATAAATGAAATGCCTTAGTTCATCTCTTGTTCAAATTAGCTTCTCCTTCCTACATATTCACAAAACTAGATTTTCAAAAGTGGGCAGACACCAGAGAATTTCAGATCACCTCTCAGGTGTGCAAAAGATTTAACAGTATTTAATTTCCTAGCGTGGCAAAATTACCCTCATGGTTTTCGTGGCTGTAACTTTCACAGTGGGAACTTAATTTCAATCTCAAGTCCCCATTAGGCTAAATATTGAAAGATAATTTAAGTAAATTAATCACTTCACTCCTCTAAATCCTTGTCAATTCTGGGTTCTGCCAATCATATGTGAATCCACTCAGTGTCCTCAGGGATGTGCCTAAGTTCTAGCTGCTTACACCCAGCCAAGGGATGGAGCAGGAGACGGGGTAGCATTGGGTCATGGCTCCAGTTCACACGAGTTCTCATATTTATGGCTGCGTCTTCCTCATGCTGAGTCTGAGGCCTGTTCTAATCCAGCCTTTATTTTACTTCAGGGTATAGAGAATATTGCTCTAGTTATATCCACTTATATATCTGCCTTAGAAAAACTAAATTGCTCTGTGCTAGAGGAGGCAAGAGGGAGCTCAGATGTTGGTGTGCTGCTGAGAAGGGAACCAGGGTTCCTCCCTCGCAGCCTCCACTAAAGCTTCATTTCGAGGTAGGGGGTAGTGAGCAACAGAAACTCTTTGGAGGATTTGAAACCAGAGCCAATCTGGGCTTTGCTGTCTGGGTGAAGGCAGAGGTGGCAGGGCTTAGAGACAGACCCACATGCTCAGGATGACACAGAAACCGTAGAGTAATGTACCTGGTAGAGAAAGCCTCAGGACCTCAGTGGATGACCACTCTGCTGCCATTCTGGGTCTCCATTCAGCAGAGTGGCAGGACAGTCATTTCACCCGCATGAAGGCTATGGAAGGAGACAAGTGAGAGCCAAAGAGGGAATATAAAGAGGAAAGAGCAAAGGCCCACCTGCATGGATGGTCCCCTCAGAGATTACATAGGAACTCAAATTTAAGTAAAATGCACTTTGCAAGAACTAAGGAACAGCTCAGTGTTCCGCCAAACTTGAACTCCCAAAACCCAAGAACAACCTGAGATAATGAAATAGCATCAGGCATTGAATTAGTCAAAAGAAAGTTCCCAGCTTAAGAACTTGAAGTCTAAATTGGATTCAATTACTGGGGTGGGGGACACCCTTAAGTTACATTACTTACATATCTGAGTTCTGGTGTTTTTGTTCTTGTTGTTTTGTTGTTGTTTGTTCTTTTTAAATACACATGACAGGAGAGTGTATTTTGGTATATTATGCATACTTGGAGTATAACTTATTCTAATTAGGATCCAGTTCTTGTGATTGTGCATCATGTGGAGTTATCCTGGTCATATTCAAATACAAGGATAGGAAAGTAATGTCTGATTAATTCTACTGTCCTTCCTATCCCGCTCCCCCTCCTTTTCCTTCATTCCCCTTTGTCTAATTCAATGAACTTCTATTCTTCTCTTCCCCACCCTCCCTTTTTGTGGATTAGCATCTACATATCAGAAAGAACAGGACTTAAAGTCAGCATACTACAAGTGACACAGCCACATCAATGTTTATAACAGCTCAATTCACAATAGCTAAGCTATATAACTAATCTAGGTGTCCTTCAACAGATGAATTGATAAAGAAAATGTGTTATGTATGCACAATGGAATATTACTCAGCCACAAAGAAGAATGGAATTATGACTTTTGCTTGTATATGGATGGAATTGAGCTTTGGTTTTAAGAATGCATACAGACTTTCTCTCATCACAAACTTTTGTTGAGCACCTATTATGTGTCCAGCATTGTTTTAGGTGCTTGGAATTCAATGATGAACAAGACACAAGTCTGCTCTCATGGAACCCACAGGCTGGGGGAAAGGGAGACACAGATGAAAAACAAATAGATATTCAGGTAGTGATGAGAAATAGGAGAAAAATAGTAGGGAAGGAGATGAAGAGTAGGGGCTGTTTCAGATAAGGTGGTTGTGATCTCCCTAAAGAGACCAGAAATGAGAATGAAGTAAGTGAATCAGCCATGTGAGAACCTGGAGACAGTTCCACAGTCATGAACAGCCAATACTTTTTGCAGGAATGAGACACAAGTGACCAAAGTATGCATCCCAAACACGTCCCAAATTAAGTAAGACCAAAGAAGTTCTTGGGGTGAAGGAGAGGCAGCAGAGCTTAGAACCCAGATCTGGAATCCAACTGCCTGGGCTTGAATTGTGGCCCTGCCATTTATAAAAACTGGTGTGACCTTGGAGCTCCATTAACTTCTTCTCCATGCTTCAGTTTTCTCACTAGGAAAAAAAAAATGAAAGTACACTCATCTTGCAGTACCTTGTGAGGATTAAATGAGTCAGGTCAAGTGCATAGTAATGTTCTTCTAGTGTGGGTTCTTGTTCACTAGGTGCAAACTCCTTGAAGGCAGAGATGTGTCTACTTTGTTCACAGGTAGATCGCTAGTACCTTGAGAGGTATATTGTAGACACTCAACAAACAACTGTTGAATGAATGAATGAGAGTGATGCAAAAGGTGATATCTGGAAGGTGAGGCTAATTTATAATTATCTGAACTGATGGAAAAAAATAAAATAAGGAATAGTCAGACATCTTGGGGCAGGACAGACTTCGCCTCAAGAGAAGACTGTGAGAGTGGGCTAGGAATGGCAGGAAAAGCAATGACATTTTTAGGTTAGGTCAAAGTCCCCAGAGCACTGGGCTCATGAGTGATCTTCTTCAGTTGGATTTTATTTCCATTATACCTATGGGATGCATGAAGGACACTTCATGCTGTCAGTCATGATAGAATTTAGAGACCACCTCTCTGGGAGTGATGACACCTGAGAAAATTTGGCCAAGAGCCTGGCAATTCACTGAGCTCAAGGCATGTGAGCTATCTATGCTTGGCATACAAGCTGAGATTTGACAATTGTCCAAACCAGAAGACCAGAAGCAGGATCACAGCAGTAAGTACAGCTGTCCTTGTGCTTGGCGGGAGAGATTGGCATGGAGCAAGTTATTAGTGAGGTGCTGAGAGTCCTGAAGGAGAAGCACAGGATGCTAAGGGAAGTGAGGTAAGTTTAGCCTGGGTTCAGGGAAGCATTTCAGGCAGAAATAGCCTGAAGCAGAAATGAAAAGCCTAATGTAGCTGGAACATATCTAACAGGGAGGAGCAGGGCTCAAATAAAACTCAAGAGGTGGACTGGAGCCAGGTCTGCAGAACCTCCTAGACCATAGGAAAGACACTGGACTTCATCCTAAGAGCAGCGAGGTGCCATTAAAGGACTGGAGGCAGGGGAGCTACACTTGCATTTATAAAGGTTATTCTGAACTGTCGGAGAGAATGGAATTAAGAGGAAAAAGGAAACCAGTTAGGAGGAAACCAAGTGGGGGGCAGTGCTCGGACTTGGGGGTGGTGGCAGCAGGGGCAATGGAAAAATGGAAGATTTCCAAGCTATCTAAGGAGCATAAGATTCAGGACCTGATAATGCACAGGGTTCTGGTATAAGTAACTGAAAGGTGGCTGGTGCAAATGCTCACCAAGGGAGCTCTTTGTGGAAGAAGGGGTTTGACTGGAGAAAGATGAGCAGGGGGAGATTAGGAGGTGAGTCTGGGACATGTTCCATGTCAGGTGCTTTCGGAAATCCAGGTAGGAAATTGGCTTTGTGATAAATGGTCCTAGAACTTAGTGGAGGAGGGTGGCCCAGAGATGCGTATTTGATAGCACTTTGAAGCAAGATGGCAATTTTGAAAAGAGGCCAGAGGACATGATGCCAACAGAGGGGATCAAGTAAGAAGAAAAATAGGCCCAGGACAGAGTTCTAGGAAACTACAAAGTGAGAGTTAAGCAGAAGAGATGGAGCCAACAGAGGAGACTAAGAAGGAAGGGGTCAGTATAAGAGATACCTCAGAACACAGTGCAGAGCCAAGAGCCTAAATTCCTTCAGAAATAATAGAAAAACAAACAGAAGCAATGCTATTCAGGTAAAATGAACCCTGAAGGGCATCCCGGAACTTCAGTCACGTGGATGTCTTTGGCAACCTGAGCAAGACAGATGGGAGACAAGGAGAGTCAACAGAAGCCACATTGAAGGAGCTTGAAGAATGACCAAGATGGGTAGAAATGGAGCTATTGTTTGCAGACAATTTTTTGAAGAAGTTTGCCTGTGAATGGGAGGAGAGAGTAAGATGACACTAGGGAGCAGGCTAGGTTGAAGGATGTTTGGGGGGTTGCTTTGAGCATATTTGCATGCTGATGGGGAGGATCTGAGAGAATGTGAGAGACTGAAGATTAAGGGAGAAAAGGGAATATTCAACAGATTCCTAAGTGCCTCAAGAATATGCACAAGTGGAAACATTGGCCATTGTCAGGAAGAGGACACCTCTTTCACTGAAGCAGGGGAAAATTCTTTCTAAAGATTCTTCTGGAGAGGAGAAGAATGATACTTAAAGCTAGTAAGCATGTGATTGTTTTAGCCTCTCTATCTCCCAGGCATCAATATCAGCCATGTGAATGATGCTCCCAAATCTGAGTCTCTTTTCCTGTGATGCCTCACAGACAGGCTGCTTCCTAACAAAATGGCAGGTAGGCAAGCTTCCTCATTCAATACCATGTCCTATGTTTCTTTTTAGTGCCAAAATAGTCCAGGGAAGTTCCACTTCTGTTCTAAAAATGGATTATTGATTTTGCTCCCAGGCTGTGCCAGCTTCTCTAGAGAACTCAGCCCATTTTGATATCTGTAGTTTCAAAAATCCACAGAAGGTAATTAAAGCAGCATGAGAGTGAAAATGAATAATTTGATCAATGGAAGAAAAATAGACAGGTTTATGAAAATATATGGCTATATATGGAAAACACTTGTGACAAAATGACATTTCAAGTCCTTCTTGATACAAATAAGCAGAGCCTGGGGAAAATGAACAGGATCAATATCTTAGTCCTTACCCAAAATAAACTCCAAATGCACCAAAGATTTAAATGAAAAAAGTAAAACTACAAAAGAAAGAAGGAAATACAGATAGTGTTTTTTAAGCCTTTCAGTAAGAAAGGCTTCATATGCAAAGGATGAGTGCAAGAAAACATGAAGAAAAACATGATAAATCTAACTACATACAAAATTTTTAACTACCAATGAGTCACTGTTAGCTAAATCTAATTACATACAAAAATTTTAACTACCAATGAGGCACTAGCCGAATTTGGGAGCATGCAACTCTTCCTATAAACTCTTTAATTTGAAAAAATACATACTGTAAAAAAATGCAAATACTACAAATGTGTGTACAATTAAAAGTATGTCCCTCCCACTAGAGACCATCCCTGTTCCCCAGCCTCCCAGTGCACCTCCTACCAGTTTCTCTTGAGTTCTTCAAGCAATGGCCTATGCATATATAAGCACATATATATCACATATATATAAAGATTGTTTTATGTCATCACAAATCTGCTTCATCCTTTTTCAAAATGTATCTTACTAGTTATTTCATTTTTTAATGATTATTGTACATAGTGGACATCATCTTCTATGCCTACAGGGTGCATGTCATAAGGTGGAATTTACAGATTAACCCAAAGCTATGAAATTCCCCTTTATAAAGGTGGCCCTTGGATTTCTACATACCCAAGTAGAAATTTGACAGAGGACATCAGAGAGATGAACCTGGTGTTCAAGGGGGAGACAAGAAACTGGACATATAATTTGGGAGGATTGGCATAGAAATTTCTAAGGCCATAGGATTCAATGAAATTACCTAGAGAGAGGATGAAAGACAGACTAAAGACAGAATTCTTGAGTCCTCCAACACTTAAAGACAGGAAAGCAAGAGCAAGACAGCAACAGAAACTGAGAAGAAGCCATCACTGACAAGGGAGGAGAAACAAGAGATCAAGACGTCCTGGGAGCCAATGGATACCAGATTTCAAGGAGAGTATTACAATCCTGTCAAATGCTATGAGAGGTGGGATAAGAAGAATGCTGGAAATTAACAGTTTGAGTTTGGAAGGAAAAGCCAGATTCCAGGGTCTGTGAAGAGAAGAGCAGGTGGGAAGGTGGCGAAGGCTAAGAGGAGAAAACATTTATAAGGAAGTTTGCTATTAAAGGCTCAGTAGAAGAAGAAGAGCATGGGGTCCAGGGAGACCTTCTTCAAAGTTGAGATATAATTGAAGCATGTTTGCATGCTGAGGGCGACAGTCCAGAAGGGAGAGAAGGGAACAGCACAGGCCTTGAGCAGGCAAAAGAGGACGGGCCCGTCCCAGGTGAAAGGAGGAGGCACAGTGGGATGTGAAGGCAGATGTTGGGGTGGACTGGATACCTTGGAGACCTGGTGATAGGAAGAAGAGGAAGTTCTTCTGTAAGCAATTTTGCATTTTGAGTGAAATAAAAGGGATCTCAGGAGCAGAGAGTGAGGAGCTAGGGATTGGAGGAGAGAGGAGAAAGGAAGAAAGAGTGACCTGGAAGGCTGGGAGAGTAGACTGAAACATAGTGACACAGCAGGACTCCCAGGCAGGGAGAGGCTGGGAGTCATGGACCTCCAGTGTGACCAGTAAGCATGGCTGTATGCTTTTGTCTGACCAGGTTCAACTGGCTTGCAGCAAGTGCAGAATAGCTGGCAAATTTTATTTATTCAGAGTTGGTGCTTGCCGGGCAAAGTGCAATTGGGGGTGTCTATAAGGGAATAGGTAGAAGGATGGATGTTAGCTGGATAAGATGAGAAGTAAGATGCTAATTCACAATAAGGGGAGCAGCTAAGGAAGAATAGAGCTACTTTGGTTTTTTGTTTGTTTTTGCAGTGCCGGGGATTGAACCCAGGGCCTTGTGCTTGCAAGGCAAGCACTCTACCAACTGAGCTATATCTCCAGCCCTAGAGCTACTTTGGATTAGATAGAGGGGAGTGAAGGGAGGGGAGGGGGCATAGAAGTAGGAAGGATAGTGGAATGAATCAGGCATTATTGCCCTATGTGCATATATGATTACCCAACCGATGTAACTCTACATCACATACAACCACAAGAATGAGAAGTTATACTCTATTTATGGATGATGTGTCAAAATGCATTCTACTGTCATGTGTAACTAATTAGAAAAATTTTTAAAAAATTAAAAACAACAGTAAAACTGTGAGGTGTAATATTTTTGTTTAGTAAGGTCAAATTTTCACTCATCCATGAAATATTCCACTGAGTCATATCCTTAAAAGTGTATTCACTTTAATTGCTATCCTTGTTGTTATTTGTGATTTAATAGTAACATTATTTGTTTCTGCAGCAGACCAATATATAGATCTAGGGTTTTAAAAATACGTTAATAAACTGAAAAAGAATCACTCATTATTTTGTATGTTTATACTGTAATATCTTCTTTTTTTAATTTTTGATTTTATTAACATACATATATGCACAACGTTCAATAAAAGAAAGCTTTTATTGTCAACAAGAAAAAGATGAGAAGTTAGGACACGACATTGGACATGGGCAGTAGAAATGTGTGAGGTCATTGGTTTGAAGGACAGCATGGGATAGTGACTGGGTTGCAGTTACAGGTCTGCAGGAGCTCAACAAGCAGGAAATGATAATCAGGGAGAGGGAGGGCTGAAGTCAAGATTTTGGAGGTGGTAGTTATCAGTATGGCAATGTCAGGGCATGACAGCTGGTTCCACAGTGACCCATGGCTGACAGCTATCATTGACCCCACCTGTAATCCAGAACTCGAGGATTCTCAACAGCGGTGCCCACCCTGCTTTACCAGCTTGGCTCGGAAGTATCTGATCTGGGAGTGCTGCCCGACCTGGGTGAAGCTCAAGACAGTTCTCTTTGAGCTGGTGACGGACCCCTTTGCAGAACTCACCATCACCCTGTGCATCGTGGTGAACACAGTCTTCATGGCCATGGAGCACCACGGCATGAGCCCTGCCTTCGAAACCATGCTCCACGTGGGCAACATTGTGAGTGACTGCCAGGCTATTGCGGCTGGGGTGGAGGAGCCTGACCTCAGTGGTTGGTGATCTCATTAGCTGAGGGCAGAGCAGCTGTGCAGGAGAGGTGTGGACACTGGCCTCAGGAGGTCACGTCTGGAGAAACCAGATGAGCAGGTGGGAATTGCTTTGCAATGAGCAAACACAGGAAAGTGGATGGAGAAAGTCCTGAGCTAGAAGCAGCTGGTTCTCTTTTGTAGAATGTAGGATAGCCACTAGAACACTCTGGATCTCAGTGCCCTCCACCTTTGAATGAGGACAAATGTCACTTTCTCATTGAAAGACAGTCTATGAACTTGTCAGTTTCCTTCCTCTTTAATTCCTTGTATGCCTGTTATGAACCATGCTCATGATTTTCAATGTTGTCACTGAAGGACAGAAAGAGTGGAGGAGGGAAGGGAAAGACAGTGGAGGATGGGGGGCATGGAAATGCTTGTGCTGTTGTAGCGAGAGCTTTAGAGAGTCAGAACTTTGCTCTTGCATTTAGCTTAGACATGATGCTACTTTAAATTTTCCTCCATTATTTCCTTAGTATTATTTGCTTTAAGAAGATACAATCCATACTGGGTGTCAGTGCATGCTGAATAAAGTAGCTGACTCAGAAGGAGACAGCTGCCCCCAACCTTGCTCTATTCGCAGGAATATTAATAGCTAACTTTATTTGAACGCTTACTCTGAGACAAGGTCTCAGATTGCTTCTCAAGGCTTATCCAATTTTTTTCACTAGAACCCTCTATGGTAGGTGCTATTATTATCCCCTTTCACAGATGGAAAAAACTGAGACACGGAAGGTTAAATCATTTGCCCAAATTATAGGGGTGAGTAAGTGTCAGCCCTGGGATCTGAACACAGTGGATTGGCTCCCAAGTCCACACTTCTTAATCCGTGGGCTCAATGACCCTGCAGGCCCAGCTACTGTGTATTGCTAAGCAGACACTAGGAAGGCTTAGGGTCCTGCCTCCAGGTCCGTGTTGGGCTCCACCCCACTGGAGTTGGTCTACCAGCTCTACAAGGACCTGAGGGCTCTTCTGACCCCTCAAAGGGTGAGATGGTCCCAGAGGGAGTGTAACTACTTCCTGGAAACCTGCCCTTTCCCCTTCACCCAGAGAGGAAGGGCACTGCAGTCAGTTCCAGCACACTGTGGCATGAGTGTGCCTTCTCTTTGAGTAGTACCTAAACTAAGAGGTTATATTCTAGCCTGGCATGGTGGCACATGCCTGTAATCCTAGCAGCTCGGGAGGTTGAGGCAGGAGGATTCCGAGCTCAAAGCCAGCCTCAGCAACTTAGCGAGGCCCTAAGCAACTCAGCGTGACCCTGTCTCTAAATAAAATACAAAAAGAAATGCTGGGGATGTGGCTCAGTGGTTAAGCACCCCTGGATTCAATCCCCAGTACAAAAATATTCTATTTTTTTTCTATTTTTACTGACTTCATTTTGATTCATTGTACACATGTGGGGTACAAATTTCCATTTCTATGGTTGCGCATGTCCATTCATATCATTCTTGTTAATCACACATGTACATAGGGTAATGATTTAAAGTTGATATGAAAAGGGAAAATGGAAAGAGAAGGAACACTATTTTTTTTCTAAGAAATCAGCATTAGACCCCAGAGAGCCTTAAGGTACAGACCTTTGAACCCATACCCTGGTTTTACATTGGAGAAGTTGAGGCAAGAGAGAAAAGAAACCTTTCCCCATGTGTCCGGACAGGGGATCATTGTTCAGAAAGAAAGGAAGAAAAAAGGAAAGAAGGTGTGCCTTTGATGAGTGTGAGTGGGTGGGGTTAGGAATGTTACTCAACATCACAACACCATAAGGTTTTCATCACTCTCACATTACAAAAGAAAGCTCTAGGACTCAGAGAGGGTAAGTATCCTGCCCAAGACTGCACAGCTGGTGAGAGTGGAAGCACAGTTGGCCAGGTCTCTCCAAGGCACAAGACCTCCCCCCACACCCACACACTGCACTGCCTGCAAAGGGCACTCAGTAGACGCCCTTTGTACCATACCATTGCACTGCTATGGCCTTGGGCATGTAATGGACATTCTTGGCCTTTTCCTTCTTGAACAGGGATGTGATGGCTGGTTTCCCAGGTCCCTGGTTCCCCAGGCCAGGCAAGGCCCCATGACAGGACAGGCATGGGTGCGGGGGAGCCCCTGACCTAGGTCCTTTGCCTTCTTCCTTGACTGTCTGCTTCCCTGTTGGCTTCTGTATGACCTGAGCCTGACACTGACCTCTCTCAATGTCAGAATTCTGTCCTGTTTAAGGCAATTAAAGACAGAGTCAAAAAGAATCTTAGAGCCTGTCTATTATTCTTCTTCATTACTATTGTTTATCAGGGAATCAGCCAGGCCTTTTGCTAACAACTGCATAAGCATTAGCTGCTCATTTTACGCCCATTAAGCAGATGAAAACATCAAGGTATAAAAGGGCTGCATTACCTCTCCAAGCTTACACAAGCCAGAAATGGCTGAGTCGGGATTTTTATCTAGGTCTGTGTAGTCCCACAACCCGTCCACGCTTTTTAACTCCTGAACCAGACTGCACTCCTCATGGAGGTAATTATGTAGAATAGTTCTATTATTTTATCTTACAATTATCCATTTACTCCACTCCTGCCACTGTTCATACGTGAAAACCAAAGCCCCCCTTCTAATTCTAATGCACATGCCCCAAGCATGGGTTCAGAAACTGTCATATTCTGCCACACTGTTGCCATCCCCAATCCTCAAAAGCCCGCAGACAATACAGAAAAGGAACACCACAAAGACAAGAGGATTCGCTACATTGTAAACCTGACATTTTCCCTATTGTCCCCTGACCCCAAAGACCCCCCTGTGATGACCACTTGTTTCCCTCCACAGGTCTTTACCATATTTTTTACTGCTGAAATGGTCTTCAAAATCATTGCCTTCGACCCCTACTACTACTTCCAGAAGAGGTGGAATATCTTTGACTGTGTCATTGTCACCGTGAGCCTGCTGGAGCTGAGCGTGGCCAAGAAGGGAAGCTTGTCTGTGCTGCGGACTTTCCGCTTGGTAATGTCTTCTCTTGGCCCCTTGGGAAATGACCACCCAGATGCAGGGAAGCTGAGCCCTGGGGACAGGCACTGTCCTTTGAGGACTCTACCAGCCAACTTCCCCTTCCTCCAGGGCATGGTTCCTAGGAGCCCGGAGACTTGGTTCTCTGGTCCCAGCTTTACACAGACTCCAAGTATGGACATGCCTTCCCCTCTTTAGGCCTGGACCCCCTCTTCACCAAGGGGAGCCCTCCAAGCACCATCGTGGTCTCCTATCAAATAGTAATAATGACTATTATTAAATTGAAGCAGCTAATATTTATTGAGCACTTATCCTGTGTGAGGCCTGTTGCTATACCATTGACCTAATGTATCTCATTTGACACTCACGACAAACCTGAGATGGTTGCTTTTAAAATCCCATGGATTATTTTGATGAGGAAAACTGAGACATAATGGTTAAATGAGGACCCCAAAGTCTCCCAGCCTCCAAGAGAGCCAGCAAGCCGTCCTGACCTCAAATCCATGTTGCCTGACTCCTGAGTCCAAGGTCCTTCCTGCCTTTAAAAAATCACTCTCCCACTCCCTGGTTCCCCAAATTGCACTGGCACTCCACACCAGCCAAAAACCGCCTACTGTTAGGCTCATGTGCTGGCTCCTCTCCAGACTCAGCTCCAGGACACCCTCTGCAGAAGCGCCCCTACTCAAGTCACTCCTGACCATTGCCTGCAGGTCACCCACTCAGCAGAACTGCATCTGTCAGCCAAATCTGTCAGATTCCCAGGAGGCCAGGTTGGGGTCACTGGAGTCTCCCAAGTCCCCAGACCATCTGGAAGAATTTTGGCATATTGCTGACTCTTGGGAGTAGGCGAGAGGCCTGAAGAAATGACATGACTTGTTAGCACAGGAGTCCCTTGTTCTCAGTATTCCCTTAGTGCCAACTAGGAGCTCTGTGTCTAGTTTTGGAGAGAGGTGACAAAATGAAAGAGAGAGTGGCCAGCGATCTCACCAAGTGAGAATAGAAAATTCTGCCAAGTGTCAGGCATCCACAGGCTGAAGAGATCACTTGGTTCAGGGGAACAGTGAGACCTAGGACAGAAAGTCTGCTTAGGACCTAATCCTGGGGGCTAGGGAGACAGAGCTGAGTCCTGAGCCTGGCTGCCCTGGAATTGGGGTGGCAAAGTCAAATGCCTGCAGGCAATGCAATAGAGCTGGCCAAGGAAGAGGCACAGGCCCTGGGTATTTGCCTCAGATAAACAGACAAAGACAACTCATTCCCACCCAGGCAGACTCAGCACAATTCACAACACCCGGGAGGGGTGTTAAAGCAATAAGTCAATGCAACTTATACCAGACCTGCTTATACCAACCTGCTCGGTATTGTCAGAGTTTCCAATTTTTCCATGAGAAACCAGAAATCTCTATTTTTATGTGATTATTAATATTGACTAGTAATTCAATTTTTAAAATAATCACATTTAAAGGTCAATGTCCTGAGACACTCATGTCCTAATCCCACTGGTTGATGCAATCTGCCTAACCTGGTGGTGCCTCCCACCACCTTACCACCCGATCCCAGAGAGGAGCAGGGCAGAGTGGGCCTGCAGGACTGTTTCCATGTGACCTGGAAATTTTAGATTATAATGAAGTCACAGTTTCAGAAGGACAAAATTTTTCTAAGTATGTAAAAGATGATGACAGGCAGGCCCGTATGCTAACAGCCAGTGTAAAACAGAAGCAGGACTCCACATTCCTCTGCCCTGGGCAGAGCCCCAAACTAGTTTTCTAATAGAATGTGAATATTGGGGGGATGTTTAGGGAAACAGAATCTTGGAGCTTTAAGGTCTATGTGTCAGTTTGTTCTGATCCCACACAATCTCAAGTCAGTAATGACAAAAAAAAAAAAAAATGGCAGGTTTACTTTACAACCTGGGCCAACAGAATTTTCCAGGTGCATGCCCCCCTCCCCCACCTTCTGATCTTAATCTGCTGATCAACTCCCACTTCCCTTGCCCCACTTTCCTGGGGTCTATTCCACTTCCTGCATGACTTGGCTTAGGTTTCATGGACCATCATCCTTATGGCCTTGACCACAAACTCAATCATCTCTCTCCTCGGCTCTTAAAGCACCTTTGTGTTGTGCAAAACCCTATTCTGGAGTCAAAGTCAAACATTCCCACTGCCATGCCTGCACTTGAACTGTGGGAATTACCAGGGGCAAACATAGTCCAGTTGGTCAGTTTTAATCACTAGATTTTATTTTTCAGGACAGTTTTAGATTTTTCAGGAAAAAATGGGCAGACAGGACAGAGAGTTCCCCTATGCATCACCCCCTTCTCCCCCCACCCCCCCAAAAAAACCCATGCACACTTACACAGCTTCCCCACTACCAGCATCTTAGGTTGGTAAGATATATTCATTACAGTAACTTCTCATGGTTTCCTATTGCTCTGAGAATAAAATCCTTAATATGGTGTAAAAGTTCTGCATGATCTGGCCCTGCCTGTCTCACCAAGCAATTTCCTCTCGCCTCCTTTGCAACTCCTTCTCCCTCACTAGAAATAAGACTTTTCCTGGATTGGGGCCTTTTACACTTGTCCCCTCTGTCTGGAATGATTTTTCCCTAGTCTTGACTTAGTTCAGTAATTCCCAACCTTCTAGGCTCAACTCCCAAGTCCGCTTACAGAGAACCTCCCCAGCCCTGCTATCTAGCAATGGATTCCCTCATCACAGTGTTAAATGACTACATCTGAAAATCCCATGTCTCTAGACCTAGAGTCTTCTTGTTTGCCCTTGTATCCCAAGGGCCTAGCACAAGGCCCAGCATCTAAGTAAGAATTCAATAAACAACTGCTGATTGATTGAAGGAAAGAAAGTAAGGAGGGAGCAGGAAAGAAAGAAGTAATCAAAGCTCCATATCTGTCTTCCTGCTTCTTTCTCCCTTCCACAATAGCATCAGTCCTCATGCCACCATTCAAGGCATTGCTTCATTAATTCATCAGTCTATCTTTGTACCAGTTCCACACTGCAGCTTTGACTATGTCTGTGTCTGTAAGTCAAGTCTTCATCTCATTTTACACTTGGGTGTCTTGGCCCCTGCACTTCCATAATCAATGAGAATCAGTGTTACATACCAACATATACACAAAACTCTTGGGGTGTTTTTTGTTCGTTGGGACTTCAATAACCTGCAAGTCAATTTGAGAAGAAATGTAAACTTTGCAAGATGTAGTCTTCTAATCCATGATGATAGTACATTCATTTCTTTCCAATCTCTCAATAAAGTTCTATCATTTTTCTACAGTCTTTATGATTTTCCCTATAAGGATCTTACATTTTTCAAATGTTCTTTTCTTACTTTTTGTTAGTATTTTGACATTTAATATTTTGGAATCCAAAAATCTCTTATTAAATCCGATGATTTATCTACAATAGTTTTTATCTATATAGTTTTAACATAAGTATGTCATGTGCAAATGAAGAGTTTTGCTTCTCCTTTTAATCCTTCTACCATTTGATTCTTTTTACTGCATCACTGTGCTGGTTAGGACATCCAGTACACTGTTGAAAATATGCATTAATAGCAGTCATCCTTTCTATTTTCCTGATTGCAAAGAGAATGCTTTCAATATTTCACCAAGTCTGACATTTGTGGCAGGCGTTTTTTAAAAAAATTTTTTTAAAAAGGCTTTATCAGTTTAGGAAGTTCTGTTTGGCTAAGACTGTTTGTCTTGGACGGGCATTTGATTTTATCACATCATTGTTCTGCCTGTAAGATAATCACATTAAGATAATCACAAGACTTTCTCCTTTAACCTATTAAAGTGGCAAATTATATTAATAGATTTTGTAATGTTAAGAAAAAGAATTTTTCATTCCTGGGATACACCCAACTTGATCTTGAGATTTTTGTCAATACATTGCAAGATTCAGTTTGCTAGTAATTTGCTTACCATTGTTACATCCATATTGATGAATAATATTTAACCTGTGATTTTTCTTACTTATATTGTCCTTGTCAGGTTGGCTATTAAGGTAGCCAGACTATGCTAATCTCCATAAAAAGAATTGAGGAATATTCCTCTTTTTCTCTAGCCACTCTTTGTGTAAGATTGGGATATTTTGTTCCTTGTAGGTCTGATAGGATTCACTTGTGAAGCCATATGGAGGTCAAGATTTTTCACTGTTGATTTAATTTTCTTAATGACTGAAAAACTAGTCAGGTTTTTTATTTCTCAAATTGGTTTTCGTTAAGGGATTTTTCTGAGAGTTTTCCTTCCTATCTACATTTTCAAGTTTATTGGCATAGACCTGTACATCCTCTGCTATCACCTACACCTCTGCCACTTTGTTCTTAATAATAATGACCTGTGCTTTCTCTCATCCTTTCATTAGTCCTGCCAAAGGTCATCAATTTAATTAGTTTTCTCAAAGAACCAACTTTTAGCTTGTTGATTCTCTCTACACCATTGATGTTTTCCTATTTCAATTAATCCTGCATCTTATCTTAATTACATCCTGAATGCTACATATTTTGTTCTTTTCCAACTTCTTAAGATGCAATTTTCAGTTGGTTTTCTTTTCTTTTCAAGACCTCACTTTCCTTCTAAGAACTGCTTTCACATGTAGAATTTTCCTTCTTGTTTGGTTCTAAATATTTCCTAATTTCAACTTTGATTTATTCTTTGACTCAAAGGTTAATTGGATGTGTGGTTCTTAATTTCAAAACATATGTGGTATTTCCAGTTATCTTTGTGTTATTGAGTTCTAGCTTAATTGTATTATAGTCAGAGAAACATATGCTGTATGATTCTAATGCTTTGGAATATATTGATAATTTCTCTTTGGCTCAGTGTATTGAAAATGTTCCTTATGTACTTGAATAGAATGTGTCTTCCATAGCTGTAGGATACAAGGCCCTGTATATACCCATTGGGTAGAGAAATTTTATTGTGCATTACATTCTATATCCCTGGTTATTATTGTCTACTGCTTGTTCTAGCAATTACAGAGAAGGTGGTGTATAAAAATATCTCCCACTATGATTATGGCAGGTCGGTTTCTCATCTGGCTCTGTCTTGAGTCTGCATTATTAAGTGCATACATATTTTAAGTTGTTATATCTTCCCAGTAAAGTGAAACTTTTATTATTAAAATGGACCTTCTTTATCTTTATGAATATTTTTGCCTTTTAAAAAATGACTTTGCCTGATGTTAATTAAATAACCCTTCTTTCTGCCCAATATATTCTTATCCATACTTTTACTTATAGTCTTTATGTGTCAGTCGGGTATATGGACAGTTATTCTTTTAGAAATGGACACTTGAGTTTTATTCATCAGTTACCTGTCAGTCTCCCTCCTGTTTCTGTGGGTGAGGCATGAGGGGTGGGGTAGAGGGGGAGGGAAGAGGAGCTAGTAGGGGGCAGACTGCAGCTGCCCTTCATAGACATATTCCAATGCAGTGGCAATTGTGTGCATATCCAGTTTGATGCTCTGAGCCCAGTTCTCCACATCCCCAAGTTCCTTGGGTGCTTGGTTGAAGTACTCCACCATCCCGATCCACTGGCCTGTCTGCTTGGCAAATTGGGCAGCCTGAACCTGAAGGGTCTTTACCTCATGGTCCAGCTTTCTCTGGTTCATGTAGCCCTGGGCCACACCCACATTGAGGTGATCCACCAAAGCTTCTGTCAGGCAGGTCACTGCAGTGATAGCCTTGGGCCTCCTCTTCTCCTGCAGCTCCTTGGGCTCCTTCTGCTTAGCCTGGTGTTCTTTGAGCAGGCAGGAGAGCATGGTCACCACAGGGCTAGGGGTTGGGCATGTCCGTCCCCCTCCTGCTGCCAAAGCTGGAATGCACCTCCCCAAATGCTTTTTTTTTTTTTTTCTTGCGGTGCTGGGGTTTGAACCCAGGGCCTTGTGCTTGCAAGGCAAACACTCTACCAACTGAGCTATATCCCCAGCCCCCCAAATACTTTTAACCAAAGCATTTAGTCTACCTGTTTTACCATAAATACTGACATGTTTAAATACATGTTTATCATTAGATGGATCAATCCCCCACCCCCCACTCACACTCCTTGATTTATTTTAGGTTGTATATTTTTATATTTTTCCTTGTCTTATTTCCCCCTTTACTGTTTTGGAAACTAAATACTCAGTATTTATTCTTTGAGTAGTTACCTTAGAAACTACAGCATAAGCATTTAAATTAGTCAAAGTCAAAAGTTAGCTAAAGTCTCCACGTTCCCCCAGGAAAATTTTCATTCCAATTATTCCTTCCCAGCTTATTATTGCACTAAGTATGTTAACTTTATATTCTTTTTAAAAACTAAGGGAGATGGAGATGTAGCTCAGTGGTAGAGTACATGCCTAATATGGAATTGAACCCAGGACCAAGAAAAGTATCACTAATCACTTGTATAAAGTGACTAATGCTAGCTGTTGTATACAATCCCAAAAACTCAGTAGCTGAATCTAATAAAGGTTTATTTCTTAGTCATATCATGCCCTGATGCAAATCAGGCAAATCAGGCATCTCTAGCTGGGACTCCTTCAGGAACCGACTCCACTGCCTCTCAAGATGACCTCACAGTCTGCAAAGTGCTTCCTGCTTGTGGGAAAATGGGAGGCCAAGGTTTGCCTTAGGTTTTAAACAGTCAAAAGTTTTTCCAGTCAGGGATCATTGTGCAATACAACTCCTCCAAAAATGTAAATGGCCTGAGACCTCCTGTGTGTTACACGCTCAAAGCACATTCTTTGACATAGTTCCCAATTCTGCTTTATTTCTTTGATTTCTTGTCCTCATGTCTTTTCTTTCTCAAAAGAAAAGCACTAATGGCTACACATTAATGTAATCTTTGCTGTGAGGTACCTTGTCTCTTTGGAAAATTTGACAGGTCTTCAACACTTTGAGGTTTAATCCCATTGCTTATTGTTTGGGATCTAGAAGCACTGTACATTCCCAAATCTTCAAGGATCTAAAATTCTGGATTCTATTTCCCTTCATGTCTTATAAATCAACCAAATATTTCCTGGACTCATCTCTTTCTTATAATATTGGTAAAACCAAATTCCAAGTGACACACAATATTAAGGTTTACCAATTCTTCTCCTAGGGCTCCTGGCTCACATGATCCATCCCAGAATTATTGCAGAGAATATTTTTGCCAGTGAATAACACAGATCAACACTTTCCAAGTCTTCCTGAGTCTGTTTCCTTGTTGTCCCCCACATGATCAGAAGGGCCACTGCCACACAATCCATGTTTGTGAAATGGCAATATCTCCTTTCAGCATGCCAATTTCTACGTTGCTCAAAATAAGTACAACTAGCTCCCGTGACAACCCCTAAGTCTGGCACAATAGAGGTCGATGTCTCCCAGCACATTCAATGCTGGTTAGGAAGCTTTCCTGAGAGTGTTTACTCCAAGAAGTGACTTGGGGATTCAGGATTATCCCACCTTATGATATCACGACTTTAAATGGGTAGCCTCTATGGTGACCATGGAAGGGGAAGAGAAAATACCATGAAATTTATAGCTGTGTCTGAAAACAATATGTGTTACTTTTGCTTCCATCTCCAGTCAGAACCCAATTAGATGACCCCAGCTATTTGCAAGTAACATTTGGGAGGGATCAGAACTTTGGCTATAGAACAAAGATGATGAGATTCCTCCACAGTTTAAGACCCTGATTGACAGTCAGTGAAGTACATTGATACTTAGGGACCATAGATAGCTGATCATATTTTTAAGTAATTTATAGAAATTACTTTCTATAAATTTATAGAAATTTATAGAAATCTCTGAAAGCAACTTCCAGGGAGCACCCCAGCTTAATGGGATGAGCTGCCATGTACTTTTCTCAGAACTGTGGTTTGCAGCCAAGGCTAGATGAAAGGTGATGAAGAGCTGCCAGGGCCTCACAGTCTTTGCTTCTCCCCAGCTGCGGGTCTTCAAGCTGGCCAAGTCCTGGCCAACCTTAAACACACTCATCAAGATCATCGGGAACTCGGTGGGGGCGCTGGGGAACCTGACCATCATCCTCGCCATCATTGTCTTCATCTTCGCTCTGGTTGGCAAGCAGCTCCTCGGAGAAGACTACTGGGAGAACCGGAAGGTTATCGCTGTGTCCGGTGAAGAGTGGCCTCGCTGGCACATGCACGACTTCTTCCATTCCTTCCTCATTGTCTTCCGGATCCTCTGTGGAGAGTGGATTGAGAACATGTGGGCCTGCATGGAAGTCAGCCAGAAATCCATATGCCTCATCCTCTTCTTGACGGTCATGGTGCTGGGGAACCTCGTGGTGAGTCATGAGCCCCACTGAGGCCCCACCTCATGGGCAATGAAGAAGGTTTCTGTGTCATGTATAAAACCTTGACCTGGTGCATTTTTATACCCACACTGCCCTCCTTGTTGAGAAGTCTTACAACTTTTCAAAGCCACGTGGGACATGCGATAAGAAGTATGCCACAGGAAGCAACCTGACTTGTAGGGACAAGCACATATGACAGGGAAGGAAAATCCTGGGGAGAAAATCCCGCACCACCATTTACTAGCAGGGTGACCCAGAGCAAGAGACCTAATTCTCCCTAAGCTCTGATTTCCTTAAAATCAAAAAAATAGTGCTTACTCATAGGCTTACTAGGAAAATTAAATGACAGGAGATGACATATGCAAATTACCTAGTGCAGTGTCTGGGAACTCAATAAATGGTAGCTGTTCATTGTTGAAGGAAAAATCCCTTCCCCTGCAATCTGGGGGTGCTCAGAGGATACATTTCTTCAGGGAAGAAGAGGAAAGAGCCAGGGCACAAGAGTAAAGAAAAGAACTGGACCGTGTCCAGCAGATCATATTTTTCAAATCTCTTCCCAGGTTTGGGGGAATCCTTCTGCAGGCCTTTCTGCCAATTAGTACCAACACCCCTCTCTATCTCACCTGGCTCCTCGACCTCAGCTTGTCTCTACCCACTCTAGTTGTGGGTGACTGACTAGCTCTGGTTTTTTTGGGGGGGTGGGGACAAGAAGGGACATGGTCTTCCAAGACCCACTTAAGTCCACCATTTTGGAGTCTTTTTGTATAAAGTTTTACAGACAGGAGAAAGCTCAACAAAGAGAAGAAATAAAAGAACATATCTAGACACTTCAAATCTTTCCCAGCCAGGTCCTCAAGTCAGAGATGCTTCCTACCTGCATCCCCAAGTAGGGGCAGCCTGTTACTCCTTTCTCCCAGGCAGAGCTCACTCACCATCTCTGCAGAGCCATGAGCTCTCCTACCATTCATGCAGGAAGTTTGTCTCTCTGAGCACTTTGACATCCCTCATGTCTTCATATCTACTTTGAAAATTAGGGAGCCCCCACTCTCTGCTCACAAAGGAAGAACTTGAAGTTGGAAGCAGTAAAGAGATGTGCCTGGGATTCCAGAGTGAGGAACAGAAAGCAGGGCTTCAACAGATGAGGGTGGCCCCAGGGCAAGCCCCTGCCTGCTCCTCTCTGTTGTTCCTGAATGTCCCTTTGCTCAGCAGGGTGATCCTCCACTGTGGTAGAGAATGTGCTTCCAAGGCTTGTTCTCCTGAGTCAGGTCACCCTGGGACATCCCCACGCCCCCCTCGGCTGCTCTCAGAATGCCCATTCTCCCAAGAAGCAAGGTGTCCTGGGCACACAGGGAGAGAGAGAGGGCCAGCTGTGTTGATCCTGTCATCCTACTGCCCACCAGGTGGGCTGAGGAGGGGTTCAGCTCCTTGATGAACCATCTTTTACTCCATTTCTTGTTTTCAGGTGCTCAACCTGTTCATCGCCCTGCTGCTGAACTCTTTCAGTGCTGACAACCTCACTGCTCCAGAGGACGACGGGGAAGTGAACAACCTACAGGTGGCCCTGGCACGAATCCAGGTGTTTGGCCGACGCACCAAGCAGGCACTTCGCAGCTTCTTCACCAGGCCCTGCCTGCTCCCCTGGCCCAAGGCAGAGCCCCAGCTGTGGATGAAACCCTCCATCTCCATCTCCAAAGCCGAGAACCACATTGCCACCGATGTTGCTGCTGTGAGGAGCCCTGGAGGGCTGCCGGCTCTCAGAGACCCCAGGGAGGAACATGGTGACTTCATCACCAATCCTGACGTGTGGGTCTCTGTGCCCATTGCTGAGGGTGAATCTGATCTCGATGACGTGGAGGATGATGGTGAGCAGGATGCTCAGAGCTCCTGTCAGGAAGTGTCCCCCAAAGAACAGGTAAGGGTGCTTCCCAGGGGACAGCCACACAATGTGGGAAGAGGCCTCAGGGCAAGAGTGACAAAGGACAGAAGGGAAATGATGGTACACAGGCTTTCCAGCATCAGGGCTGGCACAGCTTCGACGAGCTCCTGGCAAGTCAGGCATAGGAGACCTTGACATAAAGAAGCTAAAACTGCCACACTCTCCTGAGGAGGTGACACCTCAGCAGGGCCTGGAAGAAAGGGTCAGAATGCCCAGGCAGGCAAGCAGGGAGCAAGGGCCTCCGACCAGTCCCAGGCTACTCTGAGGTGCTGGGCATTTCCCTTCACGCTGCAGCCCCTTCCCTCTGCCCAGCTCAGACTTTGTACCTGAGACACATGATATCCCTCCCATGACAGGATGTTGTCCAAGAGCAGGCCAGTCTAATCTCCACCAGCATCCTAAGAAGTCCTGATTATTATGTAACTCATTTGCCAAAATTTCCCTGACAAGTGATGTCATCGGGAAATGACACTCCTTTCAGCATCAAAGAAAGGAAGGCACATTTAAACCTTGGATAATATATACTTTAAAACCTTTGCACAGTTCCTTACTACCTTAAGCTGGTATATCAACCCTATTAACCTCTTCTCACTGGCACAACATGGGGGGTGAGGATCCCTGTGGGGCCCGAGGGACATAGAGGGCAGCTGGCCAGGACACTAAGTGGCCTCAGACAGCTGTGCTTTGAGTCTGCAGCTCTTCCACAGCCTTCCCACCCTACAGCTGTCACTTCTCTTGGTTCCAGCAGCTGCTTTATCAGCTGCCATTTTTTACATGCCTTTGTCTGGGTGACAGCCGAGGGCAGGGCATCACCATCCCAGAGTAAAGGACGTAACTGTGAGGGCTGTCTGCCACTAAGAGGCATGTTCAATCACTTTGGGGTTCTTTGGAGGGGTCCAGCTGGCCAAGTTCACCAGCAGTCTGACTTCTGCTCAAGCAATATTGGTCGTGGCTAACATTTTTTGAGCCAAGCACCTCCTACAGAGTATTTCATAAGCATTAACATATTTAGTTGTCAAAATAACGGAATGATGTAGATCCTGCCTTTCAATTTTGCAAATGGAGAAAAAAGATAACAGAGATTAAATAATTTGCCTACCCTCACCCAGCTTCTAAGTAATGGAGCCAGGAGTTAAACACAGATCTGTCTGGCCATCGGGTCTGTACTCATTTCCCACAAGTGTAGGTACAGATGGATGTGTGTCAATTGTGTGGATGAAGTCCTTAGCTCTGGCAGCCTGGGGTGTGCAAGATCTTTTCAGATTTGAAAGTGTTCAGCTGAAACTGACTCAAGTACCCAGTTGGGACCCTTTCTCACTAGCAGGAGCAGCTGCAGCAAGCTGGGAGGTATGAGGAACACCTGGCACCTGGGAGCCCAGGCTCTGGTACATCCTCTGAGGACCTAACTCCATACCTGGGTGAGCCATGGAAAGACACAGCTGCCCCTCAGGTTCCTGCAGAGGTAGGTATGTGAGTTTCCTGGAGAGGCTGAATAGCCAGCTCACCACTGACCAGTGGACCAGTGGCACTGGAGGATGGGGCTGGGGGAGGGTATTCCAGACCACACTCCACCTTGTAACTTCATTTTCATATATATATATGAATATATATATGAATATATATGAATATATATATGAATATATATATGAATATATATATGAATATATATATGAATATATATATTTTTTTTGTTTGTTTCTTTCTTTCTATTTTGTGGTGCTGGGCATTGAACCCAGGGCCTTGTGCTTGCAGGGCAAGCACTCTACCAACTGAGCTATATCCCCAGCCCTCATACTGGGAATTTTTAAGTCCCCACCAACCTCTGGTTACTCAGTAAATTTCAGCTTTCACACATCCTCACTCCTGGATGACTGAAGAGATAGTGAGAAAGAGCGAAGCCCCCCCCCACAAGCTGTGGGGCTTAGGGCTATTTCTCAACCTCTCTGAGCCTCTTTCTTCCTTGTGAAATTGATGATGCCTGCCAGGTAGGATTATTTTGAGGCTTAAATGAGACGCCGCTTGTCAAGTGTTTAGCTCCTGCCTGAAATGGAGTAAGTGCCCAGAAAATGACAGCTAAGAGAAAGGAAACAAAAGACAGTGCACAAAGAGAATCAAATACCTTTCAGAGGCGGCAGATAAAAGTTGGAGGTGCTCACGGGGATGGGGAAGTCTCCCCTGCGAGGCTCCCCTGCTTTCTTTTGTCCACATGATTTTTTTGTCTTAGCCAGAAGCAGACTGGGGCTGGAGAGAGGCTGTCTGCAGATGAGTTGTGAAGTGACAGCCTTAGAGGCGGAAGGAGACTCAGGTTTGGGAATGTCCTCCAGGAGCTAAAAATAAACTTTGCAATGTGGCTTACAAATCTTGGAAGAGAACCACCCATAGGGAAAGAGGTGCCTATAGAGGTTCAGCAGCTTCTCTACCACTGTAACCAATCAGAGATTTTAATGTGACACCTAGCCCTGAGCATAGACTGTAGGACAGTCACCAGGAGGGGCAAAGAGAAGCCAGACAGAAATCAGCCCAAAGTTATCAAGCCCTCCAGCACGAAGCCTGACAGCTGCTGGCTGCATGCCCTGGGCGAGGCTGACCACAGCAGGTAAGATAAGAGAGCGGGCTGAGCTGGGATTTGGGGACAGTGGGTGAACACAAGCCAGCCGGACCCTAGCAGGTGAGGTTGTCACATTCTACACCTGAGTGTCACGTTGCCTTCTAAGCATTCTCAGGACTCTCCCGTCAGTTTTCCCTCTTTGATGTTTTCAGTACACAACTTCCGGGTATTGGTTTTATTTTTGTTTTTGTTTTCTTTTCTGTGACCCTGGCCAGGCAGGGAGGGGCCTGACAGCGACAGATGGGGACCCACCCACCATTTGGGTCCATTAGCCAAGCTATCAGGTTTACTAATATGAGAGCAGCTTCAACTCCTAATTGAATTCACTGGAGACATTATAGGGCCAGAGCTGCCAGGAGGGCAGCAGGCCCCTCATTCTTGCTCCCCGATTAAATATTCAAGCCCAGTGAAAGCTGAGAGTCTTTATGGGTGTAATTATGGTGTCTCGGGCCATCGCCAGCACTCCATCAGGGTCTGGAAGTTTACAGCTTCGCTTAGCTAAGCCTCGGGGGCTCCACAGGGAGCAGCAGTGTTCCAGGCCTCAGCAGCTGAGGCCCCAAACTTGTAGTGGATGCCAGTCAGGCCCAGCGGCAGGACATGGTCCCTGAGGGGCTGGCCCTGCACCTCGGGGATCTCAGCGAGCTGGCCCTATGGGAACTGCATGCAGGTGCCTCAGAGAGCTGAGCTCACTGGCCGGGCCTCTGCCCTGCAGGAAGTGAACGACACAAGCTCCTCAGAGGGCAGCACGGTGGACTGCCCGGACCCCGAGGAGATACTGAGGAAGATCCCTGAGCTGGCGGATGACCTGGAAGAACCAGAGGACTGCTTCACAGAAGGTAAAGGGGTGGCCAGGGCCTCCTCACGCTGGTGTTCATTAGGGCCAGAACCCAGGTGGGTACTCACCTAGGCACCTCTGGGTCCAGGGCTCTGGCTTGGGGACCACAGGGGCCTGACAAACAGCCTGATTCCAGCCTCAAGGGCTTCAGTGTCAGACACAAATGACAAGACTCATTGCACCTAATTCCATGTCAGATGGGCACAAACAGGAGCTGAGCCTCCCTCCTCTCCCTTGAGAACACCTCACTGAGTTATAAGCCAGCCTTCTGAGACTGAAAGGAGGATCGTTAGCCACTACCACAAGCATGACCACCCATAACTCTTCATTGGGGACATAAGGACCCAGAGGATGGCCACAACATATCTGTTTCCCATAGTCTTTTATGTGACTCTTAAAGGCACAGCTTGTATCTTATTCATCTTTTCCCTCAATGTTTAGGACAGAGTCACATGACATTCTCAATATTTATGCAATGAATGGGTAAAGAAATAGTTCACCCCGTGAGGGTTATTGTGGCCTCAGCACCTTTAAAGAAGTAGAAGTTGGGGTGGGGTGCGAAACCATTTTCATTGAGTTTCTAGTTCCACTTGACCTGAGATTAGGATGGGTCACATCCTAGCCATGTGATGGCCACTTAGTTCAGCATGGACTCAGGGCATAGCCCATCAGACACCTCTGGGCCCATGCCCCCTGGTTCATCAGGCTTCCAGGGATGCTTGGGCATTAAGACAGGGACCACTGATATCATCTATAAGAAGGACAATCAGGGAGGACATCGGAGTGGGCAAGACCCATGATGGAGAGAATCACCTAAAGGACTGAATTGAAGGACTACCTCCTCTCAAATTCTGGGAGAGGATTCTTTTCCAAAGGTGTGTCCAGTGAGTTTCCCAGAAGAGTGGTTTCTCGGCAGGGCTGGAGCAGAAATGATTCCAGTGGAATATCACTCATGAGTCACCTCTCCCCAGGCTGCCTTCGACACTGTCCCTGCTGCAAAGTGAATGCCACCAAGTTTCCATGGGCCATGGGCTGGCAGCTGCGAAAGACCTGCTATCGAATTGTGGAGCACAGTTGGTTTGAGAGCTTCATCATCTTCATGATCCTGCTTAGCAGTGGGTCTCTGGTAAGGGGAGATGGGGTCCCTGCCCCTAAGCTCTCCAGATGGGGTCTCTTGCAATCTGAAGGCCCTGGAGCTGCATCAGTGGGCTCCCTTGAATCCTAGCCTTAAAGTTCTCACCCTGTAGCTGGGGAAGGAGAACTGTAGGTCAGTGTTCCTCTTAACAGCAGGTCATGGAAGGTTCTCCATTACCCACAACGTGACCTGATAAGCCTGGCTGCAATGTGGCATTGCAAATAGTGAGTGCATGTCCCCCACTTTATGGACAGATAAACTGAGACTCAACAGGTTTGGGGGACTTTTCCAAGCTCACCCAACTTGGCAGTAACAAAACCTAATTTTGCCCTCGAATGAGTCCCCTGTCCCTCATTTCCCTCACTCTGATCTCCCACTGGCTTTCCCTGAAGGCCTAGTACAAAGACCATCCTTCCTTATCAAACCACTTGCAAGTGCTACTATTCATCCCTCAAAACAGAAAATTACTATGGCAGCACTTCTCAAAACTGAATCACCTGGGAAGCTAGTTAAAAGGCAGGTTTGCTTTGGGAGATTGGTGGCAGAGCGGAAGAGCTTGTATTTCCGGCATGCTCCCGATGAGGCTGATGCTGTCATCCATGAACTGCTGCACACTGACCTGCAGCCTCAAGGATAGAAGTTCAGAGTTCAAGACACTCTCAAAGCCCCAGACTGAGTGCCAGGCTTTGTAGGACAAGGAAGGAGGATCCTCTCTCTCCCGGGGCTCAATCTCTAGGGCTCATCCCAATAGAACAAGGTAGACAAAGACAGCGGAAGGGAGTGGTCATCCCCAGTTGTGCATATTTTATAGGTGAGGAAGTTGGAGCCCAAAGACATGAAGGAAACTGGTGGGGACCCAGATTACTAGTTCAAGATCTGGGATGAGAGCTCCACTCTCCTGATTCCATAGCTGGAAGTGTTTTCACTTGTCTTGTTCCTCCTCTATCATGGACACCCTGAAAATAATCTACTGAATATCTGAGCACTGGACTTAACTGCCTGACTTCCCAGGGAGTGTACCAGAACTGCTCAGCATGGCCTCAGCCTTGGTGTAGAGCACAGGCAAAGGACAAGGCTCAACCTGAGAGGTGGAGGAGGACCCAGCAGCCTTGGCTCAAAGCCAAGCAGGGAGAGTCTCTGTGGCAGGGCTGGCCTGCCACCGTGGTAGTTGCAGATTGAAGGTGCCCACTGCAATGGGACAGGGTGCTGATTGTCCGTCTGGGCTGCAGCATGCTGAGTCCACATTATTGAAGCTGGAGAAGGGAGGACTTTCTCCATCCCTTCCCTTCTCTCCCTTCTGACCTCCTGGATAAAATGATAATACTAGTTTCTCTCCAATTTTCTCCATTCTCCCTTGCTCTTCCCTCACACCTCAGCAACACCCTCCCCACTCCCAGTAGGGGCTCAGATCCTGCACCAGCTGCTCTGCCCCAGCCCCCCGCCCCAGCAGCTTCCCTTCACTCCCCATCTCCTTCCCCATGGGGCCAAACAGACTGGCACCAGATTTAATCTTTATGCTTTTACTTGGAGTACTTTTTAAAATATAACATGAGTTTTCATCTGACAAAGCAAAATGCAAAAAGAGAGAGAGAGAGAAACCAAGTTTGAAGTTATAGAAAAAGTCAAAGGAAAAAAAATCACCCATTTTCCTATCACTCAAAGGGAAGCTTACTTTGAAAACATTTGGTATATCTCCTTCCCATCTCTTTTATTCACACAATACACAAATATTACAAAATTAAAACCACAGCTATGCAGTCTATAATTTCCCAGGAAATTTTCTCAGGAAATTGTCCTCATACTATCTCACTTAATGACAGTAGCATATTCCATTAGAGAAGTGTACTGTAATTTATTCAACCAATCCCTGTGTTTACTTCTGATATGCATCATATGCCTGCATGTATTGCCTTACAGATATTAATACCTGTATGTCAGGTTTGGTCTTAGATTCAGAACCCGAAGCGAGTTTCTTGTGCTGACAGTTTATTGGGGTATTCTCAGGTAAAGTCCATGAGGGGAGTAAATGAACAAAGAAAGGAGCTAAGAGAAGATGAAATTCAGCCATGACTGATCCCACAGGAAGCCCTCCCCTTGAAGCAAGGGATGACCTTATAAACCCACATGTCAATCCTCCCTGGCTGCCCAGGGGTGGAAAACAGGTATCTAATCTGCAAAGCATTTCCCAAGGTAGAACCAGTTCCCTCCACCCAGAAAAGCCACTCCCAGCACTTGGGGGGGTGGCTCATTAAGAGGGTCCTAACAGCATCCATTGCCCTTTGAACAAGTCCTTGAAGGCAGAATTACTGAGTTTCTAAAACCTTGGAGTCATATTTCCAATTTGGCTTCCCAAAGACTAGCCTCGTCTTCCTTCCCGCCGGTGATATGCCACTGCTAGGGTCTCCCCTCCATTCTTTTTGATCTCCACCAGTCTGATAAAAGAACAAAATGGCATCTTCTTTTAATTTCAATTTCCTTGATTACCAGTGAGATAAAACACTTCTTTTTTTTTTTCAGAAGTTTGTTGGCATTTCTTACTTTCATTTTTTGTGAACTGCCTGCGAACATCCTTTGATGCTTTTATTTTTAAACCAAGTCACTGTTAGCATCCCTTTGGTTCACTTCCAAAATCCCATTCGAGAAGGTTTCCTTTCTCACTTGCATTCAGCAACCATGCAAAGCATCAGCAGGGCTTCGTGTCCCTCTTGGCTGAGGAAGTCTTGGTTTATATCTCACAGTGCCTCCTCCCCTATCCACCTCCCCTCTCCTGAACAGAGGAAAGAAAATGATATGGACAAGCCGGCTACCAAAACTGCTCCCAGGGACTCTGAGCAGGGCTGGCTGGGTCCTGCCCTGTCTGCCAGGGCCACTGTGCAGCATGCCATTCTCTTCCCTTCCCTCCAGGCCTTTGAAGATTATTACCTGGACCAGAAACCCAACGTGAAAGCTCTGCTGGAATACACAGACAGGGTGTTCACCTTTATCTTTGTGTTTGAGATGCTGCTCAAGTGGGTGGCCTACGGCTTCAAGAAGTACTTCACCAACGCCTGGTGCTGGCTGGACTTCCTCATTGTGAATGTGAGTGGCTCAGTGGGCACTCCTGGGGTTTGGGGTTCTCATCTCTGACGAATAACTAGTGACCCCAGCTAGTGCAGAGGAAGCCCAAAGAACAGCTTTGAGTACTGACTAGAGTCTGAGAATACCTGTGAGTGGTGAGCTCCAAAACAAAGGTGATCCTGAAGTGAGTCCTCAGTTCTTAGACCTCCAATCAGAGAGACTACCAGAGTCCTCTGCATTTTTACATCCAAAGTAAGATGCCACAAAGGCTGTCCAGAGTCTTAGGACCCTGGATCCACTGCCAAGGCTCTGGACCTTGGGGAGCTGTGACCTTCGAGCACAGAAAATCTGCCCACCTGCTGGGTCCGTGGTCTCCATCCTTGGCTACTTTCGAATCACCTGGGGAACTCTTAAACATACAGTAACCAAACACCACTACTCCAGAGATTCTGATCTTCCTGATTTGGAGTGGGGGGCGCGGGCAGGTATCAGTATTTTGTAAAAGCTCCTGGGCATTTCCAAGGTGCAGCTGTGATTGAAAACCACTAAGTTGGTACCACTGGCTCCTCCCATTGGAAAGGAAAAGGGATTCCTTTGAAGAGGCAATGAGCCAGAGCTCATGTGTTCAGATTCACAGTAACTTTGGACCACTAACCTCTCCATTAGGGAATTTACCATGTGCCTCCCACACATCCTCTCCTGTATCTTAACCACTACCTTTCTCTCCTTCTCCCTCTCCCTCTGCCTCTCCCTCTCCCTCTCTCTCCATTGCCACTCTCTTGGCTTTGCCACATAGTTTAGGGTTCCCATAAGCAGGGTGAGGCATAGTGCTGCTTGGCTCTGCCTCCAAAAACCAGCAGACACCAGCACCAAGGTCTACTCATTGGAGGTGTCAGGAAATGTGTCTGTATTTGGTGCCTGCCTCCTGAAACTGGATGGGGTCCAGTACAGAACATTCTGTCCAGCCTCCTATGTTGGCAGGTCCTCCACAGCAGGCCAGTGTATATAACTCTCTTCTCTCTTCTTTCCTGATGCCAATGTGCTAGCATCATCTGGCCACTGCACCACAGGGACTAGCTATGAGGCCTAAAATCTGAGTCACAGTTGGTAATCTTTTGCATAAGAAATAGTTATTCACAAATGAAAGGAAAATGTTTATTCTGACTACCACCCTTTTAGGGGTGCAGTCACTCTGACCTATGTAGACCTCACTAGTTTCAGTCCTAATCACCTTAAATGATCACCCCCTAATTCCATCCATCTTCCTACTGAATCTTCCTTCCAACCATCTTCCCTTTCTCCCATGCATTCCTCCTTTCATCTATCCAAATATTCACCCTTCCTTTTTCCTTCCTCCAAAACATCCATTCATCTTTATTTCCTCCATCCATCCTTCTCTATCAGTGTTTTCCTTCCAGCTATCCATTCCCATTCTTCTTTTCCTCTTCCCTTGTGCCTATCCATTCATCCTAACCTCCCTTCTATCCATTCATCCATTGATCCTTAACCCTTATATCTTTCTCTCTTTTGATTTACCCTTCTATCCAAACATCCAGTCATCTAACTTTCTATCCACCTATTCATGCATATTCCATCCAAGCATCCTTCTATCCATTCATTCTTCCACCTTTCTATTCTTCAACCCATCCAACTGTCTTTCCTGTATTTCACTCATCTGTCCATTCATCTCTTTCACTTCCTTCCATCCATCCATCTATTCATCCACTCATTGTCCATTTATCTCCTTCATCCATCCAATCAGCCTTCTAATCATCCACTGATTTCTTCCATTCATCCATTCTATCCAATGCTGCATCTTTCCATTCATCCATCAGTCATTTTACCCAACATTCTTCTCAGTCTGTCCACTATTCCCTGTTTCCATACTTTTTCCTTTCTTCTTTGATTTCTGTCTTCCATCCTTCCATCTGACTATCTGATCTATCCATCTTTGTAATCTTTAACCCATCCTTCTATCCAATTGCATTTCAACTTTCCAGTCAGCTCTTTTTCCTTTCTTCTTTCATTCCTTTGGTCCATCCCAATATGCTTCTACCTTTTCATCCTTTTATTAAATGTTTATTAAAATCTACCAAATACAAGATTATTTTATGAAGTGCTCATAGAGGGACAAAAGCAAGAGATAAATATTCCCCTCCTCCAGGAATTTACACTTTCATCTTTCAACAAATTAAGATACACATAGGAAAATTAGTGTATCTTGAAGGGGGATGTGGTGGACACTGTTAGTGTCTTAAGGAGTCAGGAACATGAACTTTCTTCCACTCAGGGATTGAGGTGGCTGGGAAGGTTTCATCTAGGAGATGACATTATATATGAGGTATACACATGAGCAAGAGCAGGGAGGTGCAAGAGGGCTGGACAAGGCTGTCCTGCTAAAGGATGACTTTGAGCAACAGCACAGACACAAGGGTGTTCAGGGACAATTTGACTTGGGTAGGATACATGGGTGAAATACGACAAGAAGAATAAGTTGCCCTTTGCCTGCGGACTTCTCTGGGGCCAGCAGCCGCCCGACTAGGGGCCCGGGGCCACGGGTTCAGCAGACGACCATGGGCTCGGTGTCCAACCAGCAGTTTGCAGGTGGCTGCACCAAAGCGGCGGAGAAGGCGCCCGAGGAGGCGCCTGTGGACGGCCCGGGCAGCAGACGAGCCGCCGCTGCTGCACGGTGCCCGCATCTGTAAGTGGTTCAATGTGCGTATTGGGTTCGGCTTCCTGTCCATGACCACCCGTGCTGGGGTAGCGCTCGACCCCCCAGTGGACGTCTTTGTGCACCAGAGTAAGCTGCATATGGAGGGCTTCCGAAGTCTGAAGGAGGGTGAGGCAGTGGAGTTTACCTTTAAGAAGTCTGCCAAGGGCCTGGAATCCATCCGTGTCACTGGTCCTGGTGGTGTGTTCTGTATTGGGAGTGAGAGGAGGCCAAAGGGGAAGAACATGCAGAAGCGCAGATCCAAAGGAGACAGGTGCTACAACTGTGGCGGTCTAGACCATTATGCCAAGGAATGCAAGCTGCCGCCCCAGCCCAAGAAGTGCCACTTCTGCCAAAGCATCAACCATATGGTAGCTTCATGTCCACTGAAGGCCCAGCAGGCACCCAGCTCCCAGGGAAAGCCAGCCTATTTCCGGGAGGAAGAAGAGATCCACAGCCCTGCCCTGCTCCCAGAGGCCCAGAATTGAGCCACAGTGGGTGGGGGCTCTTCTTTTGCTATCAGGAGTTCTAGGAGCAGGCATCAATGGGCAGAGTGGAGAAAATAGGGATAAGGGTGGGTTGGGGTAGCCAGCAGTGCCAGGTTTCTCAGGCCAGGGTTCCCAGCATCATCCCATCTTCCCTTTCAGTGGGGGAAGGGGTGAGGCAAAGGAACTCCAACCATGCTGTATCCAATGCAAGTAAGGGCTTTGGGGCAAAGCCACCTTAAAACCTGTGTGCTTTATCTGAGTCTTCACCCCAAAATCTGTAGCTTTTGAAAGTGACCTGGATAGGAAGGTTGTTTTCCTTTCAGAAAAGGAAATGTAATAATAGTTCCCTTGCCAGGGCATGAAACAATTAAGCAGATCAGATGAATGGACCCAACCCACAAACTACCATGTTCTGTGGGAGAGAATCTCAGGAGCAAAGCAGGGTTTTCACATCTTGTTTCCTTCCTCATGACCCAATCTTGGGATATAGTGCTGGGAACTGTCCCAAGTAATGGGTTGTGAGGGTAGGCACAAGGGGTGGTTGGGGAAACAGCTGTAGACCCACTGCTCCTAACTCACTCCCACCCTTTCTGGGCCAATGTGATTTTATTTATTTGCTCCCTTGGGTAACTGCACCTTGGGTCCCACTTTCTCCAGGATGCCGACTGCACTGTGTGCAAATGACATATCTTGTGCATTTTAACTTTTTTTTTCCCCCTTAATATAAATATTCTGGTTTTGTATTTTTGTATATTTTAATCTAAGGCCCTCATTCCTGCACTGGATTCTCAGGTACATGAGCAATCTCAGAGATAAGGCAGCAGCAGCTCCAGGTCTGCACAGCAGGAATACTTTTTGTTGTTGTTTTTATCACCATGGAGAGCAACCATTTGGAGTGCACAGCCTATTGAACTCATTTCTGCCAATTAGAGCTGGCTTTTCTGCCATACTGTCCTCTTGAAACCCCCTCCACCTTAAATGTTTCATGGGAGACTAGGTTTTAATTGAGTTGCCCCATGACTTGATCTCCTTGTACTGGAAGACTGGAAATTAATTGAAACAAAAAACAGTGGTCCAGAGAAATAAAGAGAGGTTGGGCCAGGTAACAGGCCCAGAGAAGAAGCCAAAGTTAAGTGATGGTTGTCTAATCCTAGGGCATGGAACTTGATTTACATACCAGATCCATCCTGCACCAGATTAGCCTAGACCTACCATGTACGACAGGGTGTATGTGTGCTTTAAAAAAAAAAGGTAAGGAGGAGTTTGAAGACCAGCACCCCTGTTCTACCGTGTGCTGTACAGAGAAGGTAAAATGAAGCAAGGGCTAAAATCCTTACGCTTTCAAAATTCTTGGCTTCCAGGGGGACCCATAAGCAAGGACCTCCTTGTGGAACCTGGAGCCAGTGTCCTGGCCTGCTGCAATAGTGATGAGTAGTGTCACGGTAGCTAAAAGAGAAAAAAAGGGGGCTTCGTTTACATGCCGTGAGATCACCGCAAACCTACCTCACTGTGTTGAAACGGGACAAATGCAATAGAACGCATTGGGTGGTGTGTGTCTGATCCTGGTTTCTTGTCTCCCCCAGATGCTGCCCCCCCTCTAGTTATTATATTTGTCTGGGTTTTGTAGAACTTTACTAAGTCTCTGAGTTGGTGATTGCTAGGTGGCTTAGTTTGTGTAAATATAATGTGTTGGTCTTTCTCCATGTTCTTTTGGGGATTTATTGTTTACAAACTTTTTGTATTGAGAGAAAAATAGCCAAAGCATCTTTGACAGAAGATTCTGCACCAGGCAAAAGGATCTGAAACATAAGTTGTTTTTTTTTGGGGGGGGCGCCTTCTTCTTGAAGTGGGGGTCTTGAACCATCTTTTATGCTCCCCTTTCCCTGTTTGCTATTTTGGACTGGATCTTCTGTCCTAAAAACCTAACTCTTATCCTACCTTTTCCTCAAAAGAAAACCTACATACACATTTAATTCTTCAAGTGTCTCTACAACTCTTAAATGATTTATGCAAAATCCCTAAAGATGCTAGGATTCCCTGCCCCTTGTTCCTAACCTCCTGAGTCAAGACCAGCTCTTGATTCCATTCACACCAAACACCACACTACTGTTTGCATGGATCGAACCTACTTAATCTGTAATTCTTAAGTAGACAGAAGCAATTGGTGGGGGCCTTCCATGTAGAAAGTGGGGTCAGGAGACCAGGAAAGAGAATATGAATGTATGTTCAACTCACTCAGGAACTTTTATGCAGGTGCAAGAAACTTATGTCAAAGTGGCCACAAGATTGTTTAATAGGAGACGGACAAATGTAACTCCATGTTTACTGCTAGAAACCAAAGCTTTGTGTGAAATCTTGAATTTATGGGGAGGGGGGAGGGAGGGAGGGTGGGAAAGTATGTACCTATCTGTTCTTTCCCTGATCTCTTCCCTTTGTTCCTGAAATCCAGGAGACTAAGCCCCCTTGGGCTTTGGTGACCCCATCATTGGGGTGTTTTGTATAATGGCTTGATTTTCCTTAACCCAGATACTTGCTTCCTTTCCCATTTTCTAATGATTTTATAACACATGCTGACTTTTCCCTTCCCTCTCCTCTCCCTGGGAAAATACAATGAATAAAGACTTATTGGTACTCAAAAAAAAAAAAAAAAAAAAAAAAAAAAAAAAAAAAAGAAGAGTAAGTTGTAGTCACATGATACAGGCTAAGGAGTCTCAAACTTTTCCTGAGGGTGATAAAGGACCAAAAAGGTTCTGAGAGAGATATTGTCACAATCAGATTTGCAGTGGAGTATTATGAGATGGACACAATACTGAGGCTTAGAGACCAGTTGAGAGGCTAGTGGTCTGAGCACTGGGAATAGAGCTGGACTGGGTGGGTGGGATTTACTGGAGAGGCAGCAGCCCCCTGTCTGACCCAGCTTTACGTGTTGAACATCAGCCAGCCTCTCCAGGAAGATGTGCAAAAGACTCAATAGGGATAGCATGGAACTGGTTCCAAACCTCCCAGCTCTCAACCAGCCAGAGAGCTGGGTGCTACCTGGTAGTGTCTGGATCCTTCTCTAATGAAAGAAAGGGGTTCTTTCTGTTCCAGTTCTTTGCCCTGGTGGAATAAATCCCCCATTCAGAGAATGGGTATTGTTTGAGGCTCAAGCACCCAAGTGTAAACCTGTGCTTTCTAAAATTATGATGTACAATCACACCTGGCTGCCAGAGTAAGCTAAGTCTGGTTCAGCCCACCATCCATGCTGTGTGGCTGGGGTCTCACAAGATTAGGTCATAGCCCCCAGCAGGCTTCAGCTTGTACATAGAGTATTTCCCTAGCACCTTCAAAGTTCCTAGAAGGTGTGACCGTTTTTCCATGTCAGTTTGTGTCCTTTGAAGTCCTTGGGTCATCATTAAAGAAAAACTGACAGGTGATAGAGCAACAGAGGCTCCCATTCAGTCATTATATCTCAGACGTCTATTGAAGCTAGACCCCCTGCCATTCGTTCTTATTGAAAACTTCAGAGCTGTAAGAACTGTGGGATTCATTTAGTCTGTTTTCCTCCTTCTAAAAGGGGCAAAAATATCTTAGATTCATAGGTCACAAAAAATTAAGGGCCAAGTGGAACACTGATACCACCCAGAACACAACTCTTTCCGGTTTACTTTTCTAAGCAAATACAACTAAGACTCACTTTATAGTCCTTGAAGTAAACTAAACATAGCCACCGTGGAGGGGCATCATCTCTCCAAGTCTCTGAAAGTCAATCAAAATTCCAAGGTTGATAGGCCTAGTTTATAGCACTAGAAGGGAAAGGAAGTGTGACTGCCCACGTCCACAGGAGTAGCAATGTGGAAGGAAGAATGAGTTTTTCTTATCCACAGTTCCAAGTAAGCGAGAAATAAAATTTTCTCTAAATGAGGAGGAACTGGACTTTCTCTACTTCTCAATGATGTACAGAATAAGATGGGAGCCAGGACAATGGCTTAGACAGAGCAGGAAACGGGAGGCTGGGCAGAGATTTCCTGTTTTCTTCCACCAGGCTGCCCTCTTGGAACTCTAGTGTGATGCTTTTGCTCTCTGCCTGCACTCAGATCTCACTGACAAGCCTCGTAGCGAAGATCCTGGAATATTCTGATATGGCATCCATCAAAGCCCTTCGGACCCTCCGTGCCCTGCGGCCACTGCGGGCTCTGTCTCGATTCGAAGGCATGCGGGTAAGACCTACCTCAAAACTTCTCTGATCTCCATTACTTGGTAACCCTTACCCACTTTATACCTTCGTACCACTGACCCCTCCCTCCAGGCCCCACCTCCAAAGGTCAGTTCTGCATCTTCCCTTCCTGCTTCCACTTTGGTGGTAGTGCACATCCTAATTCTCTGGAGCCTCCCCAAGTCCCTTTGTGAGAACCTTTTTCCTTCTCATCCATAGATAGCACACCCACCAGGATTCACTCCCTTTGCAAAGTGATCTTGACTCAAAGCTCCACAGCAACCAATATCTCGGCCTCCCAATTCTGCCTCTCATTCTTTGTTGTTGTTCTATTTGTTTATACATGACAGCAGATACATTTCAACTCATTGTACACAAATGGAACACAACTTTTCATTTCTCTGGTTGTACATGATGCAGAGTTGCACCATTAGAGCAATCATACATGCACATAGGGTAATAATGTCCGTCTCATTCCACCATCTTTCCCACCCCCGTGCCCCCTCCCATTCCTTCTCTCTCCTCTGCCCAATCCAAAGTTCCTCCATTCTTCCCTTGTCACTTCCCCCAGCTGTTAAGGATCAACATCCACATATCAGAGAAAACATTTGGCCTTTGGTTTTTTGGGATTGTCTGCCTCTCATTCTTATTGACATCTCCAAAACATCCCAAGATCTCCATCTTTCCCTGATGAATGAGTCTTAATGGTCCATTTAAATATAGTGACATCTTCAATTCAGCACCTCAGCCACCACCAACTGTAATGCAACTTCTCTCCAACCTAACAGTCCCATGTCCTGTGGATTATACCCTTCCATCCACCCCTTCCCCTATCCATCATTATCAGCCTCCACCTTGCCCTTTCTCCACCATTGGCTCAAAGCAGTCACCAGAGCTTGAAAAATTAACCTGGAGTTTTAAAATTAACTTATAGCTTTACAAATAGTTGGAGCTAAGATTGAAATGGTTTGAAATTTATTTTAATTTGTGCCAAGATTCTTGTTTACTGATTTACAAATGAACAAGTTGGTTATTATAGATTTAGGTTTCACTGATGTTTGCCCTTGAAGTCTGTAAGATGTAAAACTTAAGGATAATAAAGTAAGGTTTGAAAAGCCTGTATGTGTTCATATAATACATACACTGATATCTCTAAGTGAATATGCTTATGCTTATAAAATCATCCATATCCTCAGTCCTGAAGAAAGACACTGAAACCTTCCCTGAGTGAGGTTTGGGAAAGAAGATCTAAACCTATTTTCAGTTGCCCAATGTCCCTTAGTCTTCTAAGTCTGAATTATTACACTAATTAACACACTTCTCTTGCTACTTCCAAAGGCCACTGGCTCATGAAGCAGCCTGAACGAGTATAGAAGGAAATAGGACCCAGCAGGGAGGGGCATTTGTAGGGATCCAGGTCCTTTTCTATTTCCCATCAGGTGGTGGTGGATGCCTTGGTGGGTGCCATCCCATCCATCATGAATGTCCTCCTCGTCTGCCTCATCTTCTGGCTCATCTTCAGCATCATGGGTGTGAACCTCTTCGCAGGAAAGTTTGGGAGGTGCATCAACAATACCAATAAAGACTTTTCTCTTGTGCCTTGGTCAATCGTGGATAATATTTCTGACTGTAAGAATCAAAACTACACTGGCAATCTCTTCTGGGTCAACGTGAAAGTCAACTTTGATAATGTTGCAATGGGTTACCTCGCACTTCTTCAGGTGGTGAGTCAACTATGAGATCGACCATTTCTCTTTCTTGGATGCCTGGCAAGTTAAGAGTCTGGAATCTTCCAGAAGATTCTACATAGAGATATTGCTAGGGGTAGCACTAAGTGAGAGCGGAGGTCATTCCCTGTTCCTACAGGCTACACCATTAGACTAGAGGACATTATCAATGAGTGCAGTCTTACAGTGGTACAGTTAGACAAGTCTATGTTAAGAGAACAGAATAAAAGGAAAGGCCTGCCATGAGGTTGTATCAAGGGATGACCATTCTGCCGGTACAAAATGGACATGGTATACATAGCCACAAGCTCAGTCTTCTACTTTATATCATTTCCTAGATGGTAACAAATCATGTCTAATTAAGTTTATCACTCTAAGAGATGATGTTGGCATAATGACAGTCAAACACATTCATGCTTTCTATTCATTCCTTCATCCCTTGCCCTCATTCACTTGTTCATTCAATCCTCTTTTCTCTCAAGTTTTGATACAATTATTTATACATTTGTCTTATATTTACCCATCAGTTCACACATTCCACCATTTGTTTATAATAGTCAACAAATAATCCCCCAAGTAGCTTTGGTATGCCAGGCATTGTGATTAGCCCTGGGAGATATAATTAGAACTGGTTCCAGTCACTGATGCTATATGAGAAAAACAGACAAATACATGAATCAGAACAGTCCCATCTAGTGCTTTAACAGACAGGAGTGCAAGATTTGAGATGTCTTTCATGACCTGCATATGCTAAAGGGCATGCCCAATTTCAAGACCTCAAGAACACTAAAACTGGAGACGGAAATGTGGAGGTCTTCTACTCCCAACTTCCTGATCTTCCTGAGGTGACTATATTCCTTCTTATGTCATGTGCATGAGGTGGGAAAAGTGTTGAGAAAATAGCAGTCCTTAGATGGGTAGCCTGACCCAGGGCACACAGCAGTCTCACAGCAGATGGCACTACAGCCAAGTATCTAGACAGCCAGTCCATGCCAATCTCTAGAAGGTTCCATGTCTTTGATGCCACGCTATTCCAAAATAGCCACATGTGAATTACTTTATATCATCATATGAGACTGGTCAAGGCACCCAGAGGACTCTTTCCTTTCTCGCTTTCCACACAAGCTCTTTCCTCCTCATGCCTCTTCAGCATCCTGCCCTTTTACTGGACCTCCATGGTCTGGGAGGGGTCCAGTGTAGATAGATGGGCAGACACTGAGTGGCCTCTGTTTCTTGTTTCCAGGCAACCTTTAAAGGCTGGATGGACATCATGTATGCGGCTGTTGATTCCCGAGAGGTGAGTCGCAATTCTTGTGCCTACAACCCTCCCCTCCAAACATCATGCTCATATCAGTCTACATTTGAAATGAAATGAAAATGGCCTTGGTGCCAAAGGAGGCAGGCATCCAGCAGCCTCACGCTGTCCCTCCCTGCAGCAGTGTCCAGCTGGCCTTCTGGAGGGTATTTAAGCCCACCTAGCCCATTCCCCTCCCATGCACACTCCCCAGGCCTCTCAAGCTCTTCCTCTGCTCAACAGTAGAGCACCAGTAATCTCTGAAGGATGGTGTGTGGGAGGCCACTCTCTAGACAAGGATAGACCAAGGCAGTGGCTAGAATAAAAGGTCATCAAAGAAATGAGACAGAATCAGGTGCATCAGGAGGTGGGGGAGGTACTAGTGGGGAAGAACACCTTCCTCTCAAGGCAGATACTGTGATGCCCTGACCCATGTCCCCTCGGCCCACTTCTGAGTTTCCTTGCATGCTGCCTTTCTGATTCTCTGTCTCAAGACTTTCTTCAGTGCTTCAGAGCTTGCTCAGCAGCCTGTCCCCCAAGGACAGGGGATTAATGTCCCTAGGCACAACCCTCACTGATAAGTTTGGGGAGTTGTAAATAAATACTCCAGCTTCCCTGTCCTTTGGTGGTACCATTCTGAGGTGTGTTCTACACAGTCTTCAGGAGGCCCCAACAGGATTGAGCATAAGTTGCCCACAATGATAGTCTGCCTAACAACACCTTCTTCATTAACTTTTCTTCACTTCCTGCTTATTCTCCCCCATTCCCACAATCCTGCTTCCTGGGAAAATTACCTGTTCCCATGTCTGTATCTCAGGGTTGACTTTTAGGGTAAACCTAACCTAAGGCACCCACCCTCTTTGTTATATTCCCTCTTGTCTGGTCACAGGTCAATAGTCAGCCCAAGTGGGAGGACAATGTGTACATGTACTTGTACTTCGTCATCTTCATCATTTTCGGTGGCTTCTTCACACTGAATCTCTTTGTTGGGGTCATAATTGACAACTTCAATCAACAGAAGAAAAAGATAAGTGGAGCTCCATTGTTTCTGCCATAGTGGTGAATCTCATGCTTCCTAGCCTCTGGACTGACCTCATGGCTAAAGTCAAAGCTACTTACAGTCCTCTATGCCTAACCCAGAGCCTAATTTTGGCCCTTAACACCAAGTTGACCTTAGCCCCCTGGTTGTAGTCCATACCCCCATCTGGTGCCTGGGGCTGGTACTGCTGAAAAGAATGCACTTCACTCCAAGTCAGAAATGAACCTCCCTGGGTCCCCACTCTCCTCAAAATGACCTCGGTCTTCCCAGCTGGAACCAAGTGTTGGGACTGTCACAGGTGACCCCTCAGAAAAAATCTACAAGGAAGGAAAGTGGTCCAGTATTTACTACTCTGTTTGGAGCTCTGACTCCCAGAGGACTGAGTCAAGAAAACTTGGGAAGGGCCAAGATCCAGATTTTGGCAGAATTCCAACCCTCCTTGGGATGGGAAGGAAGGCTCTTGGCTCCATGAATGTTGACTCAGATTAATAGGAACCTCTTGTATTTATAATGTAGTAAATATGAGGGCATTGAAGGAATAAAATGCTTTCGTGTTATCCTTTCATTAAGTACACTCCATACCCCTGAAGTAGATATGGCATTTTAGATTTGTATAAACTGAAATCCAAAGAGAAAAGTGGTGGCATGGTTGAGTCACATAGCACAGCATCGCCTTTGACATCACATAAGCCCAGAATGTGTTCCTGACTCAGTCACCAGCTGAATAGGTGATGTTGGCAATATCACAAACCTCCCTGAGTCTCAGTTTTCTTATCTATTCAATGGAGTTAATAATATGTGCTTATCAGAGGTGTGATGAAAGGAAAATAAAACCATATACAAAGAGCATCTAGTTAAGGACTGAACACACAGTGGGCACTATATGCCAAGTGTTACTATTGTGATTTAGAATGTATATCTAGTTGGGTAGGCATCCCACCTACAGAAAATCCTCACTCAGGGTCCAGGGTATTAGACAAGGGCAGGAGAGAGATATGGGAACCCCAGAGGCTCTGCAAGACAGCAATGACCACTGTCATCAGTACTCTACTCCAGAAATTTCAGAGCATTAAAGCAATCCTTTCTCCTATTTACAGATGAGGAAACTGAGGCCCAGATGAGGAAACTAGACATGTTATATGATAGAGTGAGATGAGCCAGTGATCAGGTTGAGACAAGAGCTTCAACCACAGACTCCTTGCCCAGAAGTCTCAGTCTGATCCTACCCTCACCTACTCACTGCCCCAGCCCCTGTCCTAGCCTCACCAAGATGTCCCTCCCAAAAAGCCTTTGGATGTTTCCTCTCCTACCCCACAGATACCAGCCCATTTCCTCAGCATTTGCAGACTCATTTATATGAGCATGCTGTTGAAGTGGGCTTTTAGACTATGTCAGGAATTGAAAGGTGAGGAATTGAATAAAGGAAATCCAAAGGATCCCAGGAATCTTAAGGAAGGGAGACATATTCAATCAATACTATATGTGGCACTCTAACAGCTGGGGTAGTGAAACTGGGGGGCTCTAGAAAACCATTCAAGGTCCCTTAAAGACCAGGAACCCAAGGACAAGGTACTAACTGTCTTCAGCAACCCCTCTCCAGAAAGGGTTTAAGATCCCATGTCCTGAATCATTACTCCAGAGGCACTTAAAAGCTCTTGCCCCCAGCAGAGACTATGAAGTTTGACTGAAATTTCAAGTTTGACTGAAATTAAATGAAGACTCAGATTTGAATCAACGTGTTTCTTCTCCTTGGATCCTGTTCCCAAACTCTCTGCACCCTCTGTCCAAGAAACTTCTCTGGGTTTCTGGAGAACAAAAGCAAACCTGGCTTCAGAGGCCCAGGCAGGAAGTCTGAGATGAGCTTAGAACTACTATTCTGTCATTGGTTGTGGTGTCCAAGCAAGATTCCTTGATTCTAGGCTCGGCAAGTCTTTCTGCTATGGAGAAGAGAAGGCTGAAATGGTCCTTCCTATATAGAATGCTCTGACTTTGGTTTCCCTGAGGGATCCTGATACTTTAATAACAATGGCATGCCTCCCTTCTTTACTTAGGGGGCCAGGACATCTTCATGACAGAGGAACAGAAGAAGTACTACAATGCCATGAAGAAGCTGGGCTCCAAGAAGCCCCAGAAGCCCATCCCACGGCCTCTGGTGAGCCACACAGCTTCCCTTTAGCAGTGTGTTTGTGACTACAGCCTCTGCCTGTGCAGGCCTGACCAGTACTGCCTATGGAGGAGGAGGTCTGGACTGGATTTGGAGATGAGGGTGATAAGGATGATGAGAGTTCCCATGCCCAAGAAATGAGAAGTTTAGATTAAGAAACTGGTCTTTGGATTGAAAATAACTCCTAAATATGCTACAAATAGACCTGTTTGAGGAAGTAGTGAGTTCCCTAGCAATTTTAGGATTCAAGCACAGGTTTGGAAACAGATGAAGCTAAATGATAACAAGGGTAGTCAGAGTCCAGAGATGAAACATTTATGTCGTTATACATCATGATCCAGATTGTAGAGGATCTACAGATTATCCCTGCATTCCACCTCATACCCATAGGTGCATTAGAGAGGAAATGGTCAAAATCCAGCCCCCAGGATGCAGTCATGGTCATAGTCTAGTAGCCCAATAGGAACTAAAAAATATCTGAAATTTAAAGATTGGCCCAAAACTAGATCCAGACTCTACTTTGATTCTTTTTTTCCTAAAGACCTCAAGAGACATGCCCTTTTAGTCCTCTATTACATTCAGCACCCAAATTATACATGACATCATCTAAATTCCTCCCAGTTCTCTGCTGGAAGATGGAAACATCAAATCTCTGGGTGGCCCCAAGATGGTAGCCCTGTTGGGGTGGATGAACGGGTTTGGGAATGAAGATGTTGATATGTCAGAAATTACAGATGAACCTCTTCAAAGAATTTCTGAGCGATCCACTGCAGTGAATGGAATTGGCATCTTGCCCCTTAACATAACCTTTCTATGGCTCAGATACAGCATTTTTGAAGAACACTGCAGGTACTTTCTATGACACAATCTCATTAACCCCTTCCCTACACAAGGGCAAAGCTAAAGAACCTTCAGCAAAGAAGCAAGTCTCTCCCTAAAGGAATTAGGAGATTAAAAGACATTCTGTTGGCCAAGGCATTAGGCTTTCTAAATCAAAAAATGGTCCTTACATAAGTGCCTCCAAATTTGGTGAACACAGATTCTCAAAAACATTTACAAGAGAAAAAAAATATGACTTCTGACACACTTTATTTGGAAATAATGATCATAAACGTATTACTTGTTTTAGATTCTGATAAGAAGTATTGTAATAGGGAGTGGTAGAAGATTCAGACCTCTGTAGGAGTAGAGGATTTCTCCCAAATCTTTCATATGATCAAGATAACTGGGCTTGAATGAGCCTGAGTAAAAGTGTGCAAGGTTCATTAAGTGTCCCTCTGTCAAGAAGTCCAATGGAGAAGAAGAGGTTCAAAATTAAAACATGTACATGAAAAGTCTGAACCCAGCCAAGGAGACTCAAGTCAAGGGCTCTAGGAGGAAGATCCTGAGATTTAGTGAGAAGCAAGCAGCTGAGTCTTGGCTCCCCTTTACTAGTGGCCAGATTCATGCTGAATTCACATTTGAACCACAGAGTCCTAGGCTAGGGAAACCTTCCCCTACATACTACTCAATCAACCAATCAACATCCCAAGCCTCTCTCCTCTTATCAATCAATCCCACAGGCTACTGTAGCTACTGCCTCTCATTGTCCCTGGGATAGGGTACACTGTATTTCAAAAAGGACATCTAAATACAAAGGTCTGAACCTGAGGCTGGAGTTTCAGGCAATACAACACACAAGTGGGAGTCCTGGCTGCTCACCTTTTCCCCTAATTAAGCCCCAATCAAGGCTCTCCAATTCCTCTAGTACAGACAATAGGGGAGGTCCTCCAAATGGGGGTGTATGATCTCATAGCCCAACTCTCTTCCTGAGATTCTCCACATGTTTGCAGGAAGGGAGCATATTCCTCATTAACTACCAACAGTATGCTAACCTTAATGGAGGAACATGACTCTCTCCTTGATAACATGGTGTAATCATGTAAAAACACTCTTTTCTTTGTTCCCTAGGCCATCAAAGCTGAGGCAAGACTGGAATATTTAAACAAAAATTTGAAATCCTAGGGAAACCAGCAGATCAGGATTCAAGCAGCAACTGCATGTGCCTGCTCTCCACAGTCCATAGGCCTTGACCCATCCCAGCTCCTGGCTGGTATCCATATGGCAGGCAGCATCTTGGCACTGCCTACCCAGCCTGATCAGCTACCCTCCTTAAAGTCTAGAACCAAGAAAGGTACCCAAGAATAAAAAGGCATTCCCACTCCTGAGAATCCACCTTTTCAGGTCCGGCTTCCTTTTCCTTCTCTCTTGGGAGCCCCAACAGGTCAAGCTGGTTAGATAAGCAGAGCCTTGGCACAGGAGTTCTGCACCCCAGGTTTCATGGCATGTTTACCTGAAACCACACAGGGACCCCACACATGCACACACCCACCACTCCTCACCTCTGACAAAGCCCAGGTTCTCAACCTCATTTCCTCATAGCAACAGCTATCCCAGTTCCACAAAACAGGATATTTTACTCTATAACATTCCTTGCTACAGAATTCACTAAAAGGGGATTTCATAGACTCTACTTCATTGGGAAATATCACATCATTGATTACCCACTTCATCATCTCTGAGAACACTGAGTCACAAAGATATGATCTCTACCCTGTGGCCAAGCCAAGATCAGCCAGAAAGCTGCTGCATTCTCTAAAGTTGGGATATCCAGGCCAAACCTGATGCGTAGACACTTACAGACACTTAGAGATGCCATTGCCTGCTTTGTTTAATTAGAAGTCATGAGACCATGAATGGGCCTTTATTACTTTTTTTTTTTTTTTACCATTTTCAGTGATGAAATAAAGGGCTAGTGGCTCAGAAATTCTCCTCCCACCCCAGGAAAGATTTGAGCCAGCCAGATATTATGCATGGAACTGGGCCCAGTTGGGTCACATTTTTTGCTCTAACCCAGCAGGATAGTGACCCACCCTGCCACAAAGTAGAAGCCTCATCATAGCATTGCCCACCCACCCCTAGCCTGCTTAGCAGCTCCTCAAAGCTCCCTGGCAACTGGGACACATTCTTCTCCTGCCTCATGGGCACTTATAGAGAACCCTGCCCATAGCACACAGTGCCTACTTTATAGAATTAAATTTAATCAAGGCTCATAAGGTGGAGCTGTCCATTCTGTCTTCCATTTATTCACCAATTTATTCTATGCCAAGCACTGTGCAGACACTAGGAACAGAACAGTGAGCAAGGTAGACAAAGTTCCTGCCCTCGCAGAAATTGTAAGTCTGTGACCAAAGCAAATAATTAGCAAAAATATCACATAAGTTAATTCACGGGCTGGAGAGATAACCAAGGGAGGATGGGGTGAAAGGTGAAGGGTGCCTAGGACTAAAAAAATAGAGGATGTCTAGGAGTGACTCTTGAAGGATCTAATTTCTTCAGTTAGGACAAAGCAACTGAATCAGAGCAGTCTGAAGAGCAAGAAAAGAACCAAGAGGGTAAGGCATGATGGAAACTAAGAAAGGGGAGTTTCAAGAAGGGGACAGTTGGCTGGGAATACAGCTCAGTTGGTAGAGTGTTTGCTTCGCAACACAAGGCCCTGGGTTCAATCTCCAGCACAAAAAAAAATAAAAAAGAAAGAAAGAACGAAAGAAAGAAAGAACAAAAGAAAGAAAGAAAGAAAAGAAAAGAAAAGAAAAGAAAAGAAAAGAAAAGAAAAGAAAAGAAGAAAAGAAAAGAAAAAGAAAGGGGGCAGTGAGCAATGCCAAATAACTGTCCTTGGATCCAACCTTATGGAGGTTATTTGTGATCTTAGAACCATTTAGCAGCAGGCTGGGGGCAAAGCTCTGTTGGGGTGAGTTGAAGACTGAATGGGAGACAGTAATAGTATACAACTCTTTGAAAAACTTGATCTGTGCAAGTGAGGAGAGACCTGAAGTGGTAGCTGGAGGGAGATGGGAGACTCAGGAGGATTTTGCTTTAAGTTAGGAAAAACTGAATCATCAGAAATTGTCCAAGGAATGGAGAGAGCAAGAGTCATTTACACGGACATTAAAGATGCCTAGGATAATAGTCACAAATTAGTAAGTGTGGCCAAGAGCTTGATTTATTAGGAATGGAGCAGAGGGAGCAGGAGGTGGGTCAGTGATAGTATTGAAGAGGTGAAGGTGGGCCAACTAGAAGACAAAGCTTCAAGGGAGGAAGGGCATTTATAAGACACAGGAAGAACAGAGGTCTAGAGGGGACAGTAGGGAACAAAGAGGACACCAGACCTGACCCCAAGCCCTAGGGCATGTGGGGTGGAGGAGGATGATGGCCTTGAGTGGAAAATGATGTTTATTGATTGAGACCTATGAGCACCATAGAGGTCGGGAGAAGGATTTGGAAAAAGGGAAGAGAAGGAGAATAGGAGTGGGCCAAGAACTCCTAGAGCATTAATATGTTAACACCAACAGAAAGAAGAGAAGGCCACACTGGGAACTTTCTAAAAACCATCATAAAGATAACTGGATATAAATGGCCTATTGGTTACCCAGGCCACTCTACCTTCCTCTAAGAATGCAAACAACTGAAACCTGAGCCCATGCCCTGTACCTGAATTTGCTTAGACATCTGCCAAACCCCAAGAATGTTCTCTTTAGAGAACTTTTCCAGGAGTAGATCAAACCATTATATTATATTTGACTTTATATTTAGCAGAGCAGCTCAAATCAACAATCGTACAAGCAGTTCTTGAACTGACACTATGAACAGGGCACTATAGGAGCCCAAGGTTGAGTAAGCATGGCCCTGTCCTCCAAGAGCTCAAGGTCTAGTAGAGAAGAAGAGATGTATACTTGAAATCTTAGCTCAAGACTGATTACAAAGGCTGTGGAAGCTAAGGGACAGGTGTCATGTGATAAAGCAAAACTCCCTGGAGGAAATGGGGTTTAGGAGAGATGACTCAATCTCTATTGGGATTGAGTTAGCAAGAGAGGAATTCAGAAGAGCATTACAAAGGACCAGGACAAATGAAGCACCTGGTGATGGTGAGTGTCTGGTAGGGTAATAAAGAGTAGAATGGGGCAGTGATGAGGTAGAATCAACTAAAGGTGAGGCTTTGAACAGAATGTGGCTTCTGTATGGATGTGAAGTGTGAGTGAAACAAAAGAAATGACTTTTAAAACCCATGTGTGGGGAATTTGGCCCCTCCAGACATTTGGTTTATGTGGGACCAAAGGTCCTCATGCCACCTTCTTTTGTTTTCTCAGAACAGGTACCAGGGATTCATCTTTGACATTGTGACCAGGCAAGCTTTTGACATTGCCATTATGGTCCTCATTTGCCTCAACATGATCACCATGATGGTGGAGACAGATGAGCAGAGTGAAGAAAAGACGAAAATCCTTGGCAAAATCAATCAGTTCTTTGTGGCTGTCTTCGCTGCAGAGTGTGTCTTGAAGATGTTTGCCTTAAGGCAGTACTACTTCACCAATGGCTGGAACATATTTGACTTCATTGTAGTGATCCTCTCCATTGGGAGTAAGTGTGCAACTGCATGATAGAGAAGCCCAGCTCTGCTTGGGGTTGTTTTGACTGCTCTTTTAAAACCAAGAAGAAAACCAACTAATTTTTAAAATACATGTCATGTGTTAGAAAAGTTCAGTATGTGCAGCCTTCCAAGAGTAGCAGATTTGAAATTCCCCTAGATTGCTTTCTCAGTACAATGAATAGTTTCCATTAGTGTTCTACATACTGTGAGAATGCTTGCAGTGAAATGTTTGCAGTCACCTACTATGTGCACAGCCCATTGCCAGAACCTTAGCAGAGAACAATCACTCCTCCTGAAAACCTTAGACTATAAAATGATAAAAGTTTCCAATTGGACTTACCATTATAGTCTTCAAAGCAGGGGTGGTGGTAGTGTTATGTGAAGTGATTCATAAAATACTTTCTGAGAAAGGAAGTGGGTTGCCACCAAAGCGGGGGAGAGACTAGAAGGAGAACCTTCAAAGGGTATTCTTAAACTGAGAGTCTGAAGTCAAATATATACATAACTATCCTCTTAGGGAATACAAATAACAGAAAAGTCAAGGGATCAATGCCAAGAGATCAATTCTACAAAGATCCAGTCTAAGTGCTGTTGAATAAAAGACCCAGTATTTGGGGATACAATGGTGTTCAGAGAAAATTGGTACAGTCAGAGGCTAATATGGGGATAGATCCACCAGAGCTGAATAGTTACTGAGTCCTCAGCACTGGGCTGGGCTCTGTGATCTTCACAGGAGAACCTGTAAAAGAGGTGTTTTGTCCTTTTCTGAAACATTTAAAACCTCAGAGATGAAGAAAGTTATGCAAGTTCACAAAGTTTGTAAGAAGTGGAGCTGAATTTTGACCAGGCTAAGTTCTTTCCTTTTTTTTTTTTATTGGTGCATTACAATTATACATAATAGTGGGATTCATTCTGATGTATTTGTATAGGCACATAACATATAATTTGGTCAATTTTATTGCCATTACCTCCTGTTTACTTTGTTTCCTTCCACTCTACCCTCCCCCTCAATCCCCAACCTCTATTTTCTTCCTTATTCATGATAATCTCTCTTTTCTCCTCTCTTTTTCTATCTTCTGCATTTGAGAAGAAAACACATGGCCTTTGACTTTGAGTCTGGCTTATTTCACTTAACGTGATGTTCTCCAGTTCCATCCATTTTGCTGCAGATGACTTAATTGCTTTCTTCTTTATGGCTGCCTAAAATTCCATTGTGTATCTATTGCACATTTTCTCTGTCCATTCATTTATGACAGGCATCTATGCTGGTTTCATAACTTTTCTATTGTGAATAGCATTCCCATAAACATGGGCATTCATGTCTCTCTATACTATGCTGACTTCATTTCTTTTGGATAAATATCAAAGCTAAGTTCTTCTAATGAACTAGCTGCCTCTCACCCAGAACCAAGAGACTATCCCTGGATTTCTTGTAGTTCAGCCAAAGTTTGATACTATAAAAGCCAAATTCCAGCTCCCAGCTTCACTTGTCATTGTAAGCATACGCCAATCAGTTATATCCTGACCTGCTTACTTTTCATGGCAGGGCATAGCTATAGACTTAATTTTCCATTGATTTACCCTCAAGAGCTAATAGTATCAAAACACAACTTGGCAGCATTTCATCAATCTCTCCACCCTAGTGCAGAAATATAGCCTTGGTTTGCATTTATTTGTTTGGAGGGTTTAAATTCACTTCTGTTTTGTTTTGTTTTCTATTGCTGCTGCTTTTTAAAAAGCACCTTATTGAGGTACTGTTGACATACAAAAAGCCATATATACTTAATGTTTATAATCTAAAACATTTGGAGGTAAATATATACTCATGAAGTCATTACCACAATTAATACCATTAAACATATCCATTGCCTCTAAAAATTTCTCCCACATTAACTAGTTAGTTAGTTAGACAGTTAGTTGTTGATTGCTAAAGACAAATAAGATCTCAGGCTCATTTTACTTAGTATAATAGGAGTTTTGGTGTTGGTTGGTTTTTTGTTTTGTTTTGGTTTTGGTTTTGGTTTTGGTTTTGGTTTTGGTTTAGTTTGGTTGGCCTTCTGAAGTGAGAGATTTGAAAAGCCATTTTGATTTTATATTAGAGAAAGGAACTTGCTTGTGTAACTTCCCATATCAATAATTTAGAAATAAAATATACCCACCATACTTAGTTCTGTGAAGAAGACACCTAAACTACCAGTTCCTGGGACCAAGGGAGCAGCCCTATTAGAAAGATCTCAGAGAACTGAAAGACAAGTGAAATATCCACTGTTAACCTTCCTGTCCTCACTCCCACCTGCCTTTCTTCCTTGCCACCATAACAACACACACTGAATGTCAAACTGTTATAAGTATGAGGACTCATTCTATCCTAAAATAAGGTACTGGGAAAATTAAAACTAAGATCTTTTTTCAGTAGATTATATAGACACATAATATATCCACATCATGAAAAAATGTCCCAGTTAAACTGGACTTTAAGAGTTTTTGCAATGATTTTATGATCCAGAATTATAATGATTTCCTAAGTTCCCTCCAATTGCCTTCAACACAATATCATGGCCGCCCAAATGCATGCAACAAAGGACAGCAGGGAAGAGGGTCAAGGGAATGCTAGGAGGAGCGAGAAGTTGATTCTTCTTTTGAATCTTCTTTTACCCTGAAGGCCGTGCTTCATCCTCAGTGGAGTGCTTTGGTCCCAGTGACCCAAGCTTCAAAAATATTCAGGTTAAATATCATGTGGAGGGACACATATAGTAGTCATCATCTTTCCAATCTTTTTCATAGTTCGGGTTGGGAGCAGTAACTGACCCTAAAAAAGCCCATCCATAGGCCCTAACAGAGTTCAGCACAGCTGGAAGTGAAAGAAAGAAATTAAACGCATTATGCAGACAGCTGGGCATTCAAAGACATCCTGCTTTAGCTGTCAGCAAGTTTCCCAACTCCTACTCCCCCTTATAATTAATCCCAGGCTCCATACAATTATCTATGGGTCCATGTGCCAGGATCTGAGTCAATTTTCACAGCAGGATATAAGGAGATAAATCACAGGGGGTCAAGGCCTTCCCCGAGCACAGGACCAAGATGGAGGAGAGGCATGGCCAAAGCTGAAACCTCAGGGAAGAGCAGGGTCTGTGTCATGTTGGAAATAAAGTATTGCGGGCATGTGCACAATACTGCAGAGGTTGGGGTGTCACCCACAGAGGCTGACTTTAAAGAGGATATTCTAAGAGGAGGAAAAGATAAGAACATGGCGGGAAGGGTAAGACCAGTGTGGTGAAGAGAGGATTGAGGTAGTGGACATTTATCAAGTGGTGGTTGTGTCAACTACCATGCCAGGTTCACAGGGCCCAGAGTCCTTGAATGTGGATACCCAAGTGGAAGTTCATACTGAGAAGAGATGAGGAAATGTGATCACATCCAACGTTGTTGGATGGACTCATGGTTGGGATACTAATTAATGTCATTTTCCCCCTCTTTCAAAGGTCTGGTGTTTTCTGCAATTCTTACATCACTAGAAAATTACTTCTCTCCAACACTGTTACGAGTCATCCGCCTGGCCCGAATCGGCCGCATCCTTAGACTAATCCGAGCAGCCAAAGGGATTCGCACGCTGCTCTTTGCCCTCATGATGTCCCTGCCTGCCCTCTTCAACATTGGGCTGCTGCTCTTCCTCGTCATGTTCATCTACTCCATCTTTGGCATGGCCAGCTTCGCTTATGTCAAGTGGGAGGCTGGGATCGATGACATGTTCAACTTCCAGACCTTCGCCAACAGCATGCTGTGCCTCTTCCAGATCACGACATCAGCCGGCTGGGATGGCCTCCTGAGCCCTATCCTCAACACAGGGCCCCCCTACTGTGACCCCAATCTGCCCAATGGCAATAGCACTAGAGGAGACTGTGGGAACCCAGCCGTGGGCATCATCTTCTTCACCACCTACATCATTATCTCCTTCCTTATTGTGGTCAACATGTACATTGCAGTGATTCTGGAGAACTTCAATGTAGCCACGGAGGAGAGCACCGAGCCCCTGAGTGAGGACGACTTCGACATGTTCTATGAGACCTGGGAGAAATTTGACCCAGAGGCCACTCAGTTCATTACCTTTTCTGCCCTCTCAGATTTTGCAGACACTCTCTCAGGCCCCCTGAGAATCCCAAAACCCAATCAGAATATATTAATCCAGATGGACATGCCCTTGGTCCCCGGAGATAAGATCCACTGCTTGGATATCCTCTTTGCCTTCACCAAGAATGTGCTGGGAGAATCAGGAGAGTTGGATTCCCTGAAGGCAAACATGGAGGAGAAGTTTATGGCAACTAATCTTTCAAAAGCATCCTATGAACCAATAGCAACCACCCTCCGGTGGAAGCAAGAAGACATTTCAGCCACTGTCATTCAAAAAGCCTATCGGAGTTATGTGCTGTGTCGCTCCCTGACACTCTCTAACCCTTCCAGAGTGCCCAGGACTGAGGAGGAGGCTGCGTCGCACCCAGATGAAGGCTTTGTGGCATTAATGGCAAATGAGAATTGTGTCCTTCCAGACAAATCTGAAACTGCATCTGCCACATCTTTCCCGCCCTCCTATGACAGTGTCACTAGAGGCCTCAGTGACAGAGTCAACATGAGTACATCCAGCTCAATGCAAAATGAAGATGAAGCCACCAGGAAGGAGGTGACTGCACCGGATCCTACTGAGGATACTCCAGCTGGACGTGTCCAGCTCTAATGTGTCCCTTGGCTGTGATGACTTTCCCACTACGGAGGGCCCCCAGCTACAGCCTCACCAATGCATGTCACTGGTCACAATGTCAGAAATGGGCAGGGAATGTAGCTGGTGCCCATCTTTGAAAATGTCCCCATACAATAGGAATCAGAAGCCAAGAGTATCTCTACTTTGACTTCACTTCTGAATTTCAGTATCAAATGACGGGGTTCTCTTACTTTCCAGAAAACATCAATGGTCTATTTATTTTAGTTGTGACCAGGGATTTTATCTACCTAGACAAATTTCTCAGGACTAGAACTTTCAAAGATATGGCAAGGACATTGCTGAAGGTCTACGGTCGTCTTCTTTGAAATACCACATAGAGATGTGCAATGTTATTTAAGATTTTGCATGATTGCATGCTGAGAGCTGCTGGACAATTCTCCAACCCAGAGTCACACCTGTGGTCTATGCCATGAAATACCTTTGAGATATCCATTAAAACTAATATTTTTAAAAGTATGCTAAGACCAATGTTTTATCTTAAAGCATTACTTTTTATTGATTAATGTCTTAATGTGATACTGACATGTATCATAAGTCATTTCTGCCTCACTTTCAGGGATCCTGATATTTTGTAGCTTGAGTTTGAGGCTGGGTAGGGCAAGAACACTTTCCTGGAAGCTGGAAAGTCTAGTTCTAATCTTAACTCTTCCACCGATTGCCTGGCTGGCCAGAGCTAAGTTCTTTCCCCTTGTGAACCTATTTCCTCATATGTAAAATCAGTGGGAGTGGGAAACATCCTGTTTTGCATAGCCCTTGAGTCTTCTGTTGTAGAATTCAGTGGTGCCCTGTTCCCTTTAGATGGGAAAAACTCTATATTCCATTGGCCAGATCTTCCTGCTATGAGGCTAACAAGGCAGCTTTTGGATACATTCTAGAGCCTTTTTACATCTCATTTCAGACTTTAAGAAGGAAGGTTTTCATATTTCTCTGGGGCTAGGACTTCATAATTATTATAACCAAAAGAAAAGGGATATTTTGAGAAAGATAATCTGGTAGATAAAAGGTATGGCCAGTCGTTCTTTTCATTCATCTGCAAATGTTATTAAAATCCTGTTATATGGCAGACATTGCTCCAAGTACATAAGATAAAATAGGAGTTAAGCCCCAGAAGATGAATTGGATTTATGCAGTGAATGGAGTAAGGGTTATCAGTAGAGTATATTTAGGCAGATGAAGGATAACAAAGAGTTCATGTGGCCGCCTAGGACATAATGAATCTTAACAGCTATGATTTTGTATTGGGATATTCCCAGCCACAATCACAAAGATCAGGTCAATTAATTGGATATATATTTGATCATTTTATAATATTTCCATTGGTACAGTTATAGAGCATAGAGGTTGATCCATCTGATATGCATCATGAAAGCAAGTTTTCTGGGGCTTACTCTCCTTTTCTCAGTTTGGCTCATCAGAAGGTAAAGTCTTTCAAGATGCTTGTTGGAGGTTGCCAACACCTACATGTGCAAAATAAGATGATGCTGGAATACCAGCCCAAATCAGCTATCCTCTGGCATTAGGTTTGTATGTGAAAGATAATTTCAATCAAATGGCCCATCCTCCTTAATGCCACTGAACCAGGTTGCACAGATATTGACCATACAGCTTCTTCAACATCTTAAATCGCATGTGGTCAATTAAAACATCAACTGAAATGATAATAGCCCAAGTATTTGTAAGACAGCTAGGTAGACTGAGAGCTTGGGGACTGGTTTATTTTTATAGTGTTTAGTGCAATCATTAAATGTATCCATCCATCAGACCTATTTTACTAAGTAGATAATATTATTCTCAAAGGCATTCTTATGGCCTCTTTTGCCCTTTGTTGTAGGTAGAATTGTGACCACCCACTCCCCCCCAAAATATATTGAAGTCCTTATTCTTTTTTTATTAACTTTTAATTTGTTCTAATTAGTTGTACATGACTCTTGATACCTGTGAATGTGGTTTAATTTGGAAATAGGGTCTTCTCAGGTATAATCAAATTAAGATGAGTTTATACTAGATTAGAGTGGTCTCTAATCCAATAACTTGTGTAGTAATTTGAGAGAAGGTTGGTCAGAGAAGAACACAATATGAAACACAGAAACACACATGAGATAGCTATGTGAAGACAGATGCAGCTTCAAACTTAAGAATGGCGAGGATTTCTGGTAACTATCAGAAGCTAGGAGGAGGTGAGGAAGGCAAGGATTTTTCCCCTGGAGACTCAAGAGAGAGAACAGCCCAGACAATACCTTGATATTAAATGTCCAGCCTCCAGAAATATGAGAATAAATTTCTGTTGTAAGTCACCCAGTTGGTGGTAATTTGTTACAGCAACCCTAGGAAACTAATATACTCTACAATTTTTTTCCACACACATGCATTTCCCAAATTATAATGGGTACTATTCGAAAAGGGATACAATAGATCTTGTATTACTCAGAGCTTTTGGAAATGTATCCAATGCAAATGCAAGATTATTCTTGAAAATTTCACTAGGTTCAGTTCCAAAGTTTACCCAGGAGTGCAACTACAAAGTAGAAATTATATTTCCAGGGCAGTGAACCTGAGACAAGAAAGATGGATAGTCAAAGGTACATCATCAACCTCACCATCAAAGATGGCACTAGAAACTCTCTGCCCAGAATATGTAAGGACACTTCAGCACTGAAAGGAGACCAGGCACACAACAATAGGGCTGACTATGTGGATATCTGGAATCTGCAGGTTCTTTAATAGATGCTCCCATCATAAGCTCCACCCTAATTTTTATGCCATTAAACTATGTAACATGGAGACACGGATGGCAAAGTACATTCGAGAACATTCAGTCAATCAAGAAGAGTGGGTAGAGGCAGAGACTGGGTATACTAAAGCATTTGCCATAAGACAAAGGTAGGGGCTAGGGTTGTGGTTCAGTGGTGCAGCACTCACCTGGCATGTGTGAGGCACTGGGTTTGATTCTCAGCACCACAAAAAAATAAATAAAATAAAGGTATTGTGTCCATTGACCACTAAAAAAAAAAGTATATCTTTAAAAAAATAAAAGACAAAGGTAAAATCACTTTCCAAAGTCCTGGGGATGCAAAATAAAACAGACCTTCAGTCTAAAGTTGAGCACAATTTGAACATTTTTAAATAGATTAATTAACTAAAAAGTAATTCCAAGATTTCCAGTAGTGACAGGGTAGATTATTTAAATCACTCCTCCCACTGAAAACATCAACAGCATTGTATAAATACCAGACAATAACAACAGGTAGTTGGGAGGACATGAATAAAGTAAGGTTCATAAAGTTTATTATTATCCAGAAGGATAGTAAATGTTTTTATTATTGTTAGGCTTTGGTAAGTTAAGAATGCATTACTGGGCTGGCGTTGTGGCTCAGTGGTAGAGCACTTGCCTAGCACGTGTGAGTCACTGGGTTCAATCCTCAGCACCACATAAAAATAAATAAATAAAAGGTATTGTGTTCATCTACAACTAAAAAAAAAAAATTAAAAAAAGAATGCATTACTTAATTACTAGAGTTGTCACTAACAAAACAGAAACAGAGTTTCAAAACTAGGATGGCAGATATAAGCTAAGAAACAATCCACCAATTTAAAAAATCAGGTAAAAAAGGAGAAAAATAAGAAAAGTCGAACAAGAGGAACAAGTGGAAAAGACAGAGTAATGTAGTATATTTGAACACCAACATATCAAAAATTATATTAAATGTAAATGAATGGGCCAAATGCTCCAGAATAAAGACAAAGAATGTCAAGCAGGACTCTAAAATTCAAAAAAATGTTGTTTACCAAGGGATATACCTAAAACCTAAGGTTACAAAAAAGATAAAAGAATAGAAATTATACACTGTGCAAATGTTTATGCAAAATCCATATTCAAGTGCTTCAGAAACATTTGCAAAATAGTTCATGTGCCTAGCTATAGAATAAGAGTCCAAAAGTTTTCAAAAGACAAAAAGCATAAAGTGATTATTTCAGACTGCAATACAACTTAGCAGAGAATCAATAGCAAAAATAAATTGACCCAAGCATGTATAGGAACACTTAAAATATGGCAAAGATGGGATAGCTTAGCAGTGCAGAAGAGGATCTTTGTGTAAATGGTGCTGGGGCAAATTGTGTTTTCAAAAGAAACAAATTAGACTCCTACCAAAACCATACTCAAAAATCAATTTCAGGTATATTTTCTATGAAAGGAAAATCTATTAAACTTTTAGAATAAAGAGAAATGCATACATATCTGTATAATAAATAAAAAACAATGACTTGGACTACATTAAAATCTAGAATATTAGTTAAAAAGCAAGCTACAGAGTAAAAGAAAATATTTAAAGCACTTATAGGGGCTAGGATGTAGCTTAGTGATAAAATGCTTGCTAAGCATGCATAAAGCCCACAACTGAAAAAAAAAACACTTAATATCCAACAAAAGTCTAATATTCAAAGTTTTTTTTAACCTCTACAAATCAATATGAAATAGACAACACAATGGAAAAATGGTAAGAGATTTGAAGTGGCACTTCACAAAAGAGGAAATCTGAATAACTAATAAACATATAAAAGGGTGCACAACCTAATTAGTAATCATGGAAATATGCAAATTAATCTACAATGAAATGCCTTTATACATCTATCAGATCTGCAAAACTTTTAGAGACTAACAAATATCAAGAATTGGCAAAAATGGAAAACAACAAGCCCTCTCTTGCACTGTTGGAAAGAGTGTCAATTGGCACAAGTATTTTGCAAAACTAGTTCAACTTAACCTAAAAGAGTTGAAGATATATAAGCTCATGTCTCAGAGATATCTGTGCACACACGATTTAGGAGACATGTACAAGATTTCTTAAGAACATTGTTCATAATGAACCCAAATTTGAGGCTACCAAGGTCCATTAGCAGTAGAATAATTTAATAAATTGTTGTATCTTTTTTAAATGTAATTTTATGCAACAATGAAAATGACAGATAGTCTAATACCAGTCTATAAATGAATCTTACAAGCATAATATTGAATGAAAGAAGCCAGACCCACAACTACATCTACCATATGATTATATGAGATTCAAAAACAGGCAGAATTAAACTGTATTGTCTAGGAATGCATAAGGAAAAGCAGGAGTGTGTCATTATGAAAGTCAGGTAGAGGTCCCACCAAGGGGGAAGGAGTCATTTGTGATTGGATGTTGGCAATGTTCTAATTACTCACTCTTCATGAGTGTTGTCTTTATGCGTTAAGCTAAACACATTTGTCTAAGTCCTTTTCTGTGTGTATGTTCTCACCATTTCAAAGATAAGAAAGAAACTTTAAATGGCTCAGCTTAGATTCTTCTCTCTCTTCACAGGAGTAATTACTGTCTCCTACTCTCAATCATGGCATTTCTAACTTGGACTTGGATTATTTGAGCGGAGTGTAAAAGGAAGAGTAGGAGTTCAGCAGTGGGTAATTTAAAAAGGAAATTCTAGGGAAATGGAATAACAACTGTGCAAGAGGGTGAAGAGTTTGGGAAAATATAACCAAGATATTGGGAAGCAAGCAGAGCAGGGATGGGGGGCAGTGAGTGGAATGCTCCCAATGGCGACCAAGTTTATATCCCTCGGAATCACTTTGGAAGGTGTCATGAGTGATATTAAAACTTTAAGCAATCAGCCTAGCACAGGACCCCAACAAATTAGCAAGGACTGAGCACATTGACAAAAGCATGCTTCTGGAGGTCCCCTGCTGTGCCAGGTGCTAACCCTTTGGTTACTGGAAAGGTCTAGAGAGAAGCCACAAAGGAGGGTGGGACAGGGAGGGTAGATAACCTCTTAGAAGGCTTGAGGCAGTAGCTGTTTACTAACCAGCACAGGAATAGCTCATTGTACCTGTGCACATGGACCAGATTTTAGCTTTTGTTGTAAATAATAGAAATCCAACCCAAATTAGCTTGTGAAGAAAATAATTCCAATCTAGAGATGGAGCTGGATTCAGGAACTGAAATGGTGCCATCGGGATATCCTCTCTCTCCCCCTTCACTCTGCTTTCTTCTACATTGGCTCCATTCCAAGGCAGATTCTTCACATGTGGTGGCAAAGATGGCCCTGCAATCATTTGCATCTTTGATTTCAGAGTGGAAACTTGAATCATTCCCAATAATTTCAGCAAAATTCCAGGGAGACATATTGTGTCCTGCACACCGGCTGCTCGTGGATCATGTGTTCACCCTGGGAATCTGGAGCTAAGCTGAGAGCAGTTCCCAAACTCAAGAGTTCTGTTACAAAAAGAGGAAATAGCAGATAAGCAGGATAAAACAATAACTGTCCACTACATTCCACCCCTTAGCTGCCCAGTGTCAACACACATCCTTCTCTCCAGACATGCAATATCAAAAATACCTAGCCAGATTTTCATTTCTATGGTTGTGCATGATATAGATTCATACCGTTCATGTAATCATATATGTATGTAGGGTAATGATGTCTGTTCCTTCCACCATTTTTCATACCCCTCCCCATCTCCCCTTCATTTTCCTCTTTGTAGTCTAAAGTTCCTCCATTCTTCTCTCACTCCCTACCCCCAACCCGATTCTATATCATCATCCACTTATCAGGGAAAACATTAGGGCTTTGTTTTGGGGGGATTGGCTTATTTCACGTAACATGATAATCTCCGATTACATCCATTTATCTGCAAATGCCATATTGTGTACTATGAATCAAAATGAAGTCTGTAAAATTTTAAAAAATTAAAAATAAATAAAAAATAAAAAAAAAAAGAAATGGCAGTACTATTTAGCAATTTGAAGATCAGGACCAGGCACAACAATTAGAAGCAATGGTAAGGCCAGGGATTGGTGTTTTCTCAAATGGTATTATACACTATTTGTCATTTAAAAATATCCATCTATTACTTGATTAGAAAATAAAAGAATATAAAAAAATACCTAGCCAACATCATGTAGTTACACACTTGCCCTCTTCCCAAAGGGAGAGAAGGAAGATCCTTGCCCAATGACTACATTCGGCTTTAAGCCAAGAGTAACTCAGTAATATCTCAGCAAATCCTATTAACTCTACTTTCCAAAATACATCCAGGTTTGACCACTCCTTACCACCTTAACGAATCTCAGCTTTATCCAAGCCACCATCATTTTACACAAGCATTATTTCAAGTCTTCCAACAATGCTCCATTTCCACTCTGGTCCCCAACAGTGCATTCCCAAACAGCAGCCAGAGCTCAAAAATCTACCCACCACTCCTCTGGTATTCTGAATAGCTGTTATTACAATGGTTTTACATAATCTGGTCCTCACTCTTCTCTGACCTTTTGTCCCATCCTACCTCCCCAGTGCTCACTGTGCCTGGCCCAAACTATCCTCCTTGCTATTCCTGAAACTCACCAACCATGCTCTTGCCTCTGCACAGGAGCCCTTAGAATTAGCTTTTCCCTCGGTCAGAATCTGACATGTCTCATTCCTGTACTTTCTTCACTTCTTCCACAACCAATCTGTCTAATTGCCAATCATATCCCCAGCACTTACCCCAAACTCCCGGCTCTGGAATATCATACATATATTTGCTTATTGTCTGTCTTTCCTACTAGAATACTACCTCTCTGAGGACAAGGACTCTATTTTCTCACTGACATATTCCCAGCAACTAGAACAGGGCCAAAGTAAATTCACAGAATTTGTCAAATGAGTGAGATGCCATCTTCTTGGCCTTTGTTTTGGGGGGATTGGCTTATTTCACTTAGCATGATAATCTCCAATTCCATCCATTTATCTGCAAAGGCCATATTGTGTACAGAAGTCACTCTCATAGCATAATACCCAAAAGCTAACGATTCATTCAGCATACAGAAGTATAGGATCAACACACCATCTTTGATTTTTTTTTTTTTAAACTTGTTTTAAAAAGGAGAAATCACATCCAGAAATGTATAGCCACAGTGTGGCCTGAGGCATATGCCCTTTGCCCTAACAGTGGAAGGGTTTCTTGGTCCTGCAATCTGGGAGAATTTCTCTACTGCCTATTTCCTCATGAGACAGAAACATCAGGTAAGACTCCTTCTTTGGAAAAAAGAGCTTCCTCACCTCCTGTGCTAGCACCAGTGGGCCCTGGAAGTAATCTTCAGGTTTGATCAATCATGGGTCATTACTTGCTGGACTGAAGTTTCTCTTGCAACACATATCCCTTACGACTCTAGCAGAATTTGTATCTTTTGCATTTTACTGATTCCTTAGATCTTGTTGGGTTATGGTCTTTCAATCTAAACTTGGATCTGGATGTTGCTGCTTTTGGCAATAGACCTCTTGCCAACACACACTATTTCCAGACCTTTCTGCCTTTTCCCACCATTATTAGGCTGGGATGCAATTTGGCTTTTTCCATTTTGCAAGGCACAAGACTATACGGCAATAAAATCTTGGGCTCCCTTTCTGCTTTCTTATGGTCCCGCTTAGGCAAAGTTTGTTTTTCTTTGTGTAACTTTACTAAGCCGGTCAAAAGTATCCTATAGCTTTCCACATGCTAGAGATCGTCCCCTAATTTAAGTCCCTTAAATTGTTGCAGCAAGAGGCAAGATGGGTTTCCAGATACAACAGGCCACATTTAGGAGCATGATAGAAATTTCCAGATTCACATCTTGGGACAGGTAAGCCTCAGTGTCCTACACCCCACTTCAATTTGGCTGATGCCACATTTTAGGATCTGTTCAGAGTAACACCCATCTCCAGGTATCATTTTTTGGGTCAGAGTAACAAGCAACACAAACCAGTTTCAGCATAAGAGGAATTTACCAGAAGGCTACAGAGAATCTCACAGAAAGGAAGTAAATGCTGAATAAACAGGAGGACTGCAGCCAAGACTGAACATGTTTCTGGGCAGCAGAAACTGTTAGAGAGTCTTTCCAGGAGGCTAGGACCAGTCGTTAGAGGTTTTGTTCCCTGAGGGTGTGCAGTCAGAATTCAAATTCCCAGAAAAGAACAATTGATAGTCCTAGTTCCAGTGAAGAAAGGCAGGGGCATTTTGATTGATAGCTCCACCAAGATTACATGCAATTGCCTCCCCCCATGATCTCTCAAAAAAAAATAAATAAGACATTATTACCAAAAGGAGGAAGGAGACTGGGTAAGCAAGAATCCCCCATTGTGTTACAAATTAGAAGTTGGATTCCTATTTCACAAAGATCCCTCTGGTTGCAGTGACAGATTAAGGTAGAGGCTGAATTTAAGGTTGGGGAGATTAGGTAGAAAGATGTGCTCTATGGAGACCTGAGCTATTGATTTTTTTAGTTTTTCAAGCAAATCGATTAAGAGTCATTAAACTTATTTAAATAGGACATTCTTGACATGGATGGGGTGCCCACTCTCACCTCCTAGTGAGAAGGCCAAGACCTTTTCTTCCAGATGAATGCTCCCTCAGTCCCAAATCAGCAATGGACTCTGAACCCAGAAAATTGTTCATACATTCCCTGAAGTGGAAATATATTTGAAGTGTGTCCTCCTGAGGAGCCCCAGATGAGTCATCACCCCAATGAGTTCAGGTAGAAAAAGGCAGGATTTGCCTATGGGCATCAAAGACATAACATGAAAGTTCATGTCTACTGTTGACCTTTTAAAGCACCAGTTCTGACAATGGAACTAACAACAACAACAAAACTCAGTTGCTATAATTCACTGTGCAAAGATGACAAATTATAAAGGGTCATGCATAAAGAAGACTCGTTTTTTTTCCTGACCAGAACTGAGTTCTTTGGTTATTAGGAATGTGGCCACTCCTGCTTCCTGCTTTCAGACTTAATTGCATTATCCAGCTGTAAAAAGGCATGTGTGTGCCTGTTGAATAATGATGCAACTTGTAGTTGGCACAGGGAGCCCCAGAACCGTTGGGAAGCTGCAAATGTCTGCGAATGATCCACACGGAAATGCTCAACTCATCTGCTGAGCAACATGGTACTCTGTGGAGTGCATGCTCTGGATGACAGGAAGGAATGACCCAGTTGGATTCTTGGGCTTCTGTTGCTTGTGTCACCACTTCTCTGAGCAACTTTCCTTGACTTACAATGGGAGTAAAGACTCCTTCCCTGCCAGGCCCACCCAAGAGGTTCAAAGGGAATAAAACTGTTGGGCATGGTGGTGCATACCTGTAATCCCAGCACTTGGGAGGCTGAGGCAGGAGGATCTCGAGTTCAAAGCCAGCCTCAGCAACTTAGTGAGGCCCTAAGCAACTCAGTGAGACCCTGTCTCTAAATAAAATACAAAATAGGGCTGGGAATGTGGCTCAGTGGTGGAGTGCCCCTGGGTTCAATCCCCAGTACCACAAAAAAAAAAAAGGCAATAAAACTGCTTTATAAGTGTTAGGAGAGGAAAAGAGCTTCATGAGGGGTTGTTCTGTTGGAACCATTATGGAATTCTTCAGCCGATGTGGAATGTGAGTGCCTAACTTCCAGAGATGCCTCCTAATGGAGCAGAAGGACATACCAGGTTCTTCCCTCAGGGTGTCTCCCCAAGGAAGAGGTAGAAGGGCTTGAGCCCTGCCTACAACTACCCCTCTTGAAAGCAAACTTTTCTTTACTTCCTGTCCATGTCCCTCTGAATGCCCTATCCTCTGTCCATTCTTAATTGTAAGTGCTCCCTAGAATTCAGAGTCATCCCTCCTTAGCCAGCCTCTCACCTGGCTTCAATACCTCCTAGCTACATTCAACTCATGCCCCTTTCCCTACCCAGCCTGTGCCCTTGCCCCTTACAAGGGTACCACTCACCTCCCATCCACCCAGTTTGGACACTCAGAGTCACCCATGCTGGCTGCCGTTCCACACTCCATTCATTGCTAGATTCTGGAGTCTCTAACTCAGCCCATCCTCTCACCCTCTACATTGTCTTTGTCCTGATTCAGGGTCCTGCCTTCTCTTTGGACTGCTGTGATTGCTTCCCCCATCTCTCTGAAATATTAAATGTACTGCCCAGAAACGTACTAAGCCTTACAATTTCCACTGCAGCCCAGTGACATAGATGCTGTTACTCTCTTCACTCCCATGATTATTGAAAAGGTACGCCCACTTCATCCACAACCAAGCTGGGAAAGCCTCAGATGCCCATGGAAGGGAAGGAAGAAGGAAGCAGGATTAGCTAGGGAGATATTCAGTGTGCAGTGCCTGTAGCCGTAAGAAAGTCTCAGTCAGGTTGGTGAGGAGTCCCAGAATAAAGGCTGCCCACCGAAGGAATCTCTGTTGGGCAAGGATGGCTCAGCACTAGGACTTTCTAGCATGGGAGGGAAGTACAGGAAGAATATGACTTCTGCGTGGACATTAGAGTAAATTTTGAAGGTGCCATAGAGTGAGCCTTTCAGAGTAGAAGGTCAGCAATAGTTTGAGCATCCTTAGCCATCTTGGACCAGGAAGGCTGATTTGTAATTAGATCTAACAACACCTCCTTCTTGAGTGCCCATGGTCACCACGCATTGTCCTCGACACCAGTTGAGGACCAGTGTTTCTGAACCAAAGCCCCCATTCAAGATACTTCCACACAACAGATTTGATCTTTTCAAATCAGTGCTTCAGGAGAAGTCTCCCCGCTGCACACACACACACACACCACCTGCAGGGATTGCTCTTTCCCTTGGAGCTGTCCACCAAAGTGGGGACTAGGGTACGTGAGCAAGGTGCCCTGGACATGACCTTTAAAATGACACTCATTCTCAAGTACTGGTCCTGTGCTTACGTGAACCTGAGTGTCTCCTTAAATTTCACACCCTAGGGCCTTACTTGCTTCACCATTGTCCTGGCCCTCATGGTCACTGCTCCCAAACCACTAATGGAATCTGGGGTGTCTTTAGCAGTAACAGGTTCAGGTTATTCCCTGCTATTCATTAATGCCATGGCCACCAGCTCTCTATTGCTGTCCTTAGTTCCAAAGTGATTCATCCAACACACAGTGGGTTCTTTGTTTTCTTCATATCCAGTGATCATTTCCTCCACTCTATATTCACTTCCCAGTTTAACAAATGCTATCCATCCCATTTAAGTTCAGATCTCTTCCTTTATTCTTGAAAGAACGCAAACCTTAACAATGAGTTGAGGTGTCTCTTGTATCCCTGCTTGATCTAATTCTCTTTCTTTCCTTTCTTGAGGTAGCCATTATTATTAGTTTAGAGCCCACGTGTTCTTGCACCTTTTTTTATGTTTATATGACATAAATTTGTAATGTAATATATTAGATCATGGGTATTTCAAAATTTTTTGCTTAAACAGCGTAATATGCATGTATCTTTCTACATCTTTTCTCACTTAACATTATTTTGGAGCTCATCCTTCTTTTCTTTCCATGTCTTTTCTTTTTCAATACTGAGGACAGAACTTAGGGGTGCTCTACTACTGAGCTACATTCCCAGTTTTGGTTTTTTGTTTTGTTTTGTTTTGTTTAATTTTGAGACAGGATCTCACTAAGTTGCTTAGGGCCTAAGTTTCTGAGGCTGGCCTCAAACTTTCAATGTCCCTGTCTCAGCCTCCCAAGTAGCTGGGATTACAGACATGCTCCACTACACCCAGCTTATCATTTCTCTTTAAACTGTTGTTTTTCTTCTTTTGAACATACCACAATTAATAAACCATTTCCAATTTTTTGAATATTTATATTGTTTCAAATTTCTACTATTGGTCTAAGGATTTTACTACTGGTCTATTGGACCAACAACTAGGGATGTTGCCTGGTAAGCTCAAGGTCCTACGTTGGATCCCCACCACCATGAAAGCAAAACTTATGATTGAAAGCAGTGCTGACCAGAACAATCTTATGAACATTTGTTGTGCATATATGTGAAAGTTTCTCTAGGGCACATACTTCATATTTTCCTAGGGTACATACTACACATTAGTGGTTGTAAATAATACAGAGTGGTCAAACCAAATTAAACTTAGTAGCCTGGACAATTCCTGCTTACCCACATTGTCATTTACACTTAATGTCAGAATTTTTAACTTTTATCAATCTGACAAAATGATAAATCACTGGCATCTTAATTGTTTGTTCCTGATTCCTTTTTAATGACACTGAGAATTTTTTAATTAATTTCTTTTATTTGTTCTAAGTAGTTGTACATGACGGTAGAATGCATTTATACATTTTGATAGATCATACCTAAATGGAGTGTAATCTCTCATTTTTCTGATTATACATATTGCAGGAACACCCTGATCATGCAGTCATACATGCACATGAGGTAATAATGTCTTTTTCACTCTACTATCCTTCCTTCCCCCATACCCCTACCTCTCCCTCACAGCCCTTTAATAAGAAGTAGAATTCCTAATAAGAGGTGGAGGGGGTCAAACCTTGGCAGTCAAGGACTGAGGGCTGTGCCCTTGCCCACCTCATCATGCTGCCCTTCACTGATCTCTAAATGGATTAGAAAGCCTCAGAGAGTGTGGGAGAAGACATCTGCAATCCACAGAGAAGATCAATGTTTTAGATTCAAAATACGTAAAGAACTCTTACAAATATATATAAGAAAAAGACAAACAATGCAACACACAAGTGGATAACAAGTACAGATAGGCAGTCCAGAGAAAAGGAAATCCAAACAGCTTAAACAGATTTTAAAAAGGAATCATGTTTACATAATCTTCCAGAAAATAAAAAAGGAGGGAGCACATTCCAACTCATTTTAAGATGCTATTACTTTCCCTGAGACCAAAACCAGACAAAGGAAGTACAAAAAAATTTAAAAAGAGAAACTAATATTTCTCAGGAGCTTAGACACAAAAATCTTCAACAAAGTATTGATAAATGAATCCAGCAATGCTTAAAGATTATTGTATACCATGACAAAATGGGATTTATTCAAATGGCTTGAAAATCATTTGAACTTTTGAATATCAACGAATGTGATCACCATGTCCACAGGCTAAAATGATATGATCAAATCTGTTATGGTATGGATATGAGGTGTCCCCCAAAATCTCCTGTGTTAGTGCAAGAATATTTAGAGGTAAAATGATTGGATTGCGAGAGCCATAACCTAATCAGTCCACCTAGTTTGAAGGGACTAACTGGATGATGACTGGCTGGAGGAGGGGGATCACTGGGGGCAGCCTTCCCCTTTCTTTCTCTGCTGCCATGGGGTAAGCAGTGCTCTGCCATGGCTCTTCCGCCATGATGTTCCGCCTTACCTTGGGCTCAAACTGATGGAACTGGTCGACCATGTATTGAAGCTCTAAAATCATGAGCCAAAATAAACTTTTCTTCCTCTAAGTTGCTCTTGTCAGGTATTTTGATCTCAGCAATGTAAAGCTGACTAACACAATATCAACTGATTTAGAAAAAGCATTTGTAAAAATTCAACACCAATTCATAACAAAAACCTCTCAGTGATTTAGGAGGACTAGAAGAGAATTTCCTCAATTGATAAAGAGTATCTACAAAAACCTACCGCTAACATCATATTTAATGGTGAAGATTGAATGCTTTCCCCCTGAAATTTGGAACAAGGGAAGAATGTCTACTCTCACCACTCTTATTCAACATGTCACTGGAAGTACTAGGTAGTGATGATGTGATTATCTAGTAGAAAGTCATGAGGAATCCACAAAATGAACAAACTCCTAGAACTAATAAATGAGTCAAGCAAAGTTGCACACAAAATTCAAATATATTTCTACATTATCAACAAGTCTTTGGAAACCAAAAATAAAAACATGATACTATTATTATTGAATTGCATCAAAGAAGAAGAAATACATAAATTTAACAAAATATATGTAGGATCTATATCCTGAAAATTATAAACTATCGATAGAAAAAGAACTAAGCAAACATGGATTGGATTATTTATGGATTGAATCTTGGGTTGGAAGATTCAATATAGTGAAGATGTCACTTCTCCCTAAATTAATCTTGAAATTTCTGCCAAAAACTCAGCAACATTTTTTGTAGACATTGGTAAGCCTATTCTAAATACTACATGGGAAGGCCCAGGAGCTAGAAAAGATAAATAAGAGCTAGAGAGAAAAAAGTGGGAAGTGTTGGCATCAGGCCATTTTGCTGCCACCAGTATACTGCCCCCCCACACCATTTTACAACTCAGATCGTTAGCCAAAGAACTGCCTTGTCAACCATTGGTCCAATGGCTACTAGCCCATGAAATTCCACTACTTAAGAATGGCTCCCCACCATTCATTCTCTCTCTCTCTCTCTCTCTCTCTCTCATTTTTTCTCTCTCTCTCATTCATTCATTCTCTCTCTCTCTCTCTCTCTCTCTCTCTCTCTATCTCTCTCTCCCTGCTGACAGATACTCTGCCTGTCCACTTAATAAAATCTCTTGCATAAGTTCCTGCATCCAGAGTGTTTTTTCTGAGCACTTTTCACTTTTCATTGGTCCCGTGACTCGGATGGGCTCTTATACCGCCACTTAGGTGAGTGGAATCCCATCTCATGCCCCAGTCCCCCAGATGCTGGTCTCACCTTCCATTCACCTGGACATTCTCCTCCACACCCACCACTGGCTTCAGATTGGTGAGTTTTCCCCTAGGTGGACTTAAACACTCCTCTGCTGACCTGAGACCTGACCATTGATTGTCGGGCACCCTCGAGGTAGTTGAGAAGTGGAGATTCCCCCAGCCACAACTTACAGTTAGGGCTGGCCCCTTAGTTGACTTTATCTGACAGATGGATTCCCGATCTTTATGGTGGAGATTCTCTCTCAGGGTTGAGGCTCCCCTTCTCTCTCTCTCTCAAAATCCTGACGTCAGGTCCTCAACTCTCTCAGCTTTTGCCCGACACACATTGGTGGCCGGGTGACGACCCCCATCGCTGTGGTGTCTTCTCATCTCCAGCCAACTAGTCTGTGACCTCGGGACCCCTTGGCCACTGACTTGGCTGTTTCTCAGTCTCCACCATGGGATATAGGTCTTCCATTCTGGCAGATTCACCCTTACCTAAAACCACCAAACCTTATTCACTTGTGTAATGATAATTGGCCACAGTATCCTTTAGACAATCAATCCAAAATGGCCACGTAATAGCATACAACTTCTGTGAGTGAGCAGGCAAGTGGAAAGAGATATTTTATCTTCAAGTTTTCTCTTTCTTGCACACTAAACCTGATCTTTGCTTTTCCTGCAAACCCAAACACCTCCTCTTGGCTTACTTTCTCTCTCTCTCTGTCTTTCTCTCCCTCTCCCTCCCTCTCTCTGCTCCCCCCAGGTTGGAACCCCACTTCCCCAACCTCATTCCTCAGCTGCATTCAGGTTTGCAGCACCTCACCTGCACGAGGTCTTCCCAGTTCCTGGCTTCATGTGCTCAGACCACCAACACAGCTTTTGCAAGCCCATGAGCTACACCTAGCAGAGTGAGCTTGCGCTCCAGTTGCCTCAAGCTTCCCTGGCTTGGCTCCCTCCACCCCGCAGGGGTCACGCGCCCATGATGCCTCAGGGTCCTGGTTCACTGCTGCTGCTAGTCCTCGCCTCACACTGCTGCCTTGGCTCGGTGCACGGGCTCTTCCTCTTCGGCCAGCCCAACTTCTCCTATAAGCACAGCAATTGCAAACCCACTCTGGCCAACCTGTAGCTGTGCCACGGCATCGAGTACCAGAACATCAGCTGCCCACCTGCAGGGCCATGAGACCATGAAGGAGGTGCTGGAGCAGTTGAGTGCCTAAGGCCCACTGCTCATGGAGGAGTGCCACCCAGGCACCAAGAAGTTCCTGTGCTCATTTTTCATTCCTATCTGCCTCCATGACCTAGACAAAACCATCCAACTGTTGCCACTCACTCTGCGTGCAGGTGAAGGACCCCTGCGCTCTGGTGATCTCTGCCTTCAGCTTCCCCTGGCCTGACATGCTCAAGTGCAATCGTTTCCCACAAGACAAAGACCTCTGCATTCCCCTGGCTAGCAGTGACCACCTCCTGCTGGCCACTAGGAAGCTCCAAAGGAATGAGACTCTTTGCCTCTAAACAACAGGAAAAAGCTACAGAAGGAAGACCATCATCCCACCCCCCTGTCTCTACCAAAAATAAAAAGGGAGGAATGTTGGCATCAGGCCATTTTGCTGCCACCAGTATTCTGCTCCCCCCCAATACCACTTTGCAACCCAGATTGTTAGCCCATGCGCCTCCTTGTCAGCCATTGGTCCAATGGCTACTAGCCTGCAAAATTCCACTACTTAAGAATGGCTCCCCCACCATTCACTCTCTCACTCTCACTCTCTCCCTCCCTCTCCCCACTCCCCCACCCCCACCCCCACACTGCAGGCAGACACTCTGCCTGTCCACTTAATAAAATCTCTTGCATGGGTTCCCGCATCCGGAGTGGTTTTTCTGGGCACTTTTCACTTTTCAGGAAGAATCACTGCTATGGTTTGGATGTGAGGTATCCCCCAAAAGCTCACATGTGAGGCCATGCAAGAAGGTTCAGAGGAGAAATAATGGGGTGGACCCAATCAGTGATTTAATCCCAATCACTGGGATTAAATCAGTGACCCAATCAGTGATTTAATCCCCTGATAGGAATTGACTGAGTGGTAACTGAGGTGGTAGGGTACAGCTGGAGGAGGTGCGAATGAGGGCATGGCTTTGTGTATATATTTGTATCTGGACAGTGTTTTCTCTCTCTCTCTCTCTCTTTCTCTCTCTCTCTCTCTCTCTCTCTCTCTCTGCTTCCTCAGAGAGTCATGGTGTGAGCTGCTTCACTCTGCCACACTCTTCCACCATGATGTTCAGTCTCACCTTGAGCCTCAAGGAATGAAGCCAGCATTCTTGTGGACTAAGACCTCTGAAACCATGAGCCCTTAAATAAACTTTTCCTCCTCTACAATTGTGCTGGTTGGGTCTTTTAGTCACAGCAGCAAAAAAGCTGACTAAAATAATCACTATTCAATGTTAAAATTTTACTGCATAGCTATAATTGAGAAAGTACAGCATTAATGGAGAAATAAATGCATATGTTGAGGGAATGAAATTCGAAAAATCCAGAAATAGGCCCACACCAATGTCCATAGGATTTTTTTTCCAATGGTTTTATTGGTGCATAATAGTTGTGCATATGGGTGAGCTTTGTTGTTACATATTTGTAGGGCACACAATATAGCAATATAATTTGACAAAAATCATTCCCCAGGATTTTCTCTTTTCCTCTTTCCTTTCTCCCCCATCCCTTTCCTCTACTCTACTGACCACTTTTGATTATCATGAGACATCACCCTACTTTCCTTTCTTTTATCCTCTCCATCTTCTACATATGAGAGAAAACATGAAACTTTGATTTCCGAGTTTGGCTTATTTTGCTTAACAAAGTGGTCTCAAATTCCATTCATTTTCTTGCAGATGACATAATTTGAGACAGAAGCTGTGAATTAGAATGATGGATTGGAAAGACAGATGGATCCCTAATGATCATAGAGCCACCAAACGTGGACTGGACTGCTTATCTTCAAAATTAATTTATGCAAAGGACAAATAAGCTTCTATTTCTTAGTTTCCTGTTCTGTTGAGGTTCTGTTCAGTCACTGACCTATGTGATATCAGATACACAAGCTGAGGAACTTTTGCTCTATTTAGTAATGTGCTGAGCCACAGTGCCTTCCCAGATCCTTAGGTCGATCTATTGGCATTTGCTAACACTAGAAGAACCAACTTCATATCTTTACTCCCCCAAAATACCTGCAATAAACAGCCAGAATCCCTTCCTTGAAGTTTAAGTTGCAGTCTCTTCTCCAGACTCTTAGCTTTGTACCTTCAGCTCTATCTAGTTACATCTGCTTCCTGCAGTTGCTCCAACTATGATACCCTAATGTTCTTTTTTTTTTTTTTTAACCTCTTCCATGACCTAATTAACAGCTTAATACCTGGCTAACAATTCTTTACATTAAATTATCTCTGTTAAAATAGGTAATGGAGATTTCCCACTTCAACTTAGAAATGTAGAGAGTTGGGAAAGCATTGTTCTCATCTTACAAGAAAAGAGTTGAAAATTAATGACTGTCCTTAAATCCCTGAGAGATCTGAAATCACTGAACAAAGAACTAACCCAATATCTGAGAAAGACAGGCACCTATGGGGAAAAACAAGCCCAGAGAATTTGCTTACCTGGGTTAGATGCCACTGAATGTCATGTAAGTCAGTGAGGAGATTCAAGTAGAGATTTTTAATGAATTCTAAAGGACAAGGCTGGGGTAGCCTGAAAGAGGAAAGCTTCTGGTTAGTGGGAGGCACATAAATAGAGGAGTCCACAGCCTTGCTTCAGGGGACCATTCTGGCTCTCATAGGGAAGAATCTAGATAAAGCTCCCTTCCCAGTGCCATCTGGGGAAGGGGAAGAGCAGCCACTGCCCAAATTCCACCCAGACCCTGTCCCCACCTAAGACGAGGCTACATCAATACACAAAGAATCTTTCCCTCCCCTGATCTCTACCACCATGCTAACAAGCATCATGTGAAAATAACTGAAATACAACTGAGAAAAGAGTAATCAGTTCATTCCCTCAAAAGAGCAGCTAAAAGGGAAGACTCAAAACCAGGTAGGGAGGGAGTTTCAAACACCACCCAACTACTGACTACATTAAAACACACACACACACACACACACACACACACACACACTAAAGTTCTAGCAGAAGGAAAAGCATACTCATCTCCAAGCATAAAAATATTTATCCCTGTCTACTGACCTATACAACACCTCCAACTTTCAATTACAAAAAAAAAAAAAATTCAAGTCACACAAAATGGCAAGATGAAACATAGTCAGAAGAGATAAAGCAATAATAAGAACTGAACTCTTATGTGGAACATAAATTTGAACTGTCAGTGTTTTGGTCTGTTTTGTGTTGCTCTAACAAAATGCCTAATGCTGAGTAAGGTATAAAGAAAAAGGGTTCATTAGGCTCATGATTCTGGTGACTAGAAAGTATCAATGATATGGCATCTTTTAGGGTCCTCTGACTGCATCACAACATGATCAATGGTGTCATATGGCAATAGAGTGTCAGTTCTCACAATTGTGAATTGATTTAGTGGATTGATATGTCACACCCATGAGACAGAAACAGGTCATATGTCCATAGAGGAAGTAAGAGAGCAAGGAGGGGCCTGGTTTGCTCTTTTATAACAACCCACCCTCACAGGCGCTAATCAATCCACTATTGTGAGACCTGACACTCTCTGAGACCACCATTCATCCCTTCTGAGAGCAGTCACGACCCAATTACCTTCCTCTAGGCCCCACTTCTTAGCACCATCTTTCAATACCATTGCATGGGAAACCAAGCTTTGCACATGAACTGTGGGGGAATGAACCACATAGCATTAGGACACTCAAGACCCAAACTATAGCATGGCTGTCCTCTCTTACCAGGTATAGTGAGGGCATAGGCCATCATGGGCCTGGCCTCTCTAACTTCAGGGGGATGAGGGAATTTAAAATAAGAATGAGTACTATGTTAAATATTGAGACATTCCCTAGCATGAAATATTGTGTGACCTGCTCATCAACCTTTTCCAATATACCCCTTAAGATAGTTAAAGGATACTCTCTTCACTAGGATATTGACAAACATACCAATGAGAAGAGAACCAGCATCTTTGAAAAACTTTCTGTCACTCTAAAGAAATACCTGAGATAATTAACTAATAAAGAAGAAAAGGGTTATTTTGGCTCACAGTACGGGAGGTAACAGTCCACGAAAGATTGGCACCATTGCTTTAGGCCTGTAGCTAGGCAGCCCAGCACATCACGGTCAAAGAGTATGACAGGCAAAATCACTCACATCAGGAGCCAATAAGCAAAGAGAGAAAAAGGTAGAGACCATGGCTCCACAATTCACTTTGAGAGTACACCCCCAGAGACCTAAGTCCTCCCACAGACCCACCTGCCAAAGGTTCCTCAACCTCCCAAAGTGCCACACCAGGGACCAAGCCTTTAACACTGGGCCTTTGGGATGCTCAAGATCCAAACTTTAGCATGGCTGTCCTCTCTTATCCAGGTACAGTGATGGCATATGCTCTCATTGACCCAGGCTTTCTAACTTCAGTGGGATGATGGAATTCCAGAGTAGTAGAGACCATGGGACTGTGACTAAGTACCTTAATTAAAAGTGGAGGTGATTGCATTTTTAAGATAATGGGAAGCAGGGGAGAAAATTTAAAGTATTTTGAAACATAGGAACATTTGATCAAAAAGCCTTAGGGATAAAATAGATGAGGAGCCTGCTCAAACTCAGTTGATCTACTTAACTAGAAAACTCCAGATCTGGTGGCCAGAAACATAACTTGAGTCACTGCAGTGAGGAGTCACAGCCTCTCTCCCATTTTCCACACCTCAGCCAGTTCATAGACAGAGATCTTTTTGATTGAAGGGGAGATGAGTTCCCCTGGGTAAGAGATCCTGTGGAAATTCCTTAAGAATATACTGTAAATCTTTCACCCGACTTTTCCCAAAGGAATTTCTCACCATTTACTATAGCAACTGTACACTGGAGAAAAGGAAATGCCTGTCAGGGATTAAAATACAGTGATGCTAATTCCTAGGACTCAAAATGCCACTGTGGTCTAAGTGAAAAAGTGGGAACTTTATCGGGGCCTGGTGATAAATGGAGTTGTGGCCTAAGTTCAAATCTAGTGGACCTAGGAGGTCCATTGACACACTCCATGATCACGGGATCTAGAGCTACATTGTTCAACATGTTCACTAGCTATGTGTGGACTTGTAGCTATTTAAACTTAAATTTCCATTATCACATTATCACTGAAAATTTTATTATATAATGTAGCACTTGTCTATGTCAAGACTTGGCAAACTGTGGCCTAGGCCAAATCTGGCCTATAGCCCTTTTTCCTCCCTTTGGCATAGCCTGTGTACTGAAGGTGGTTTCTATCTTCTTACAAAATTGAGAAAAGGCCAGGTGTGTTGATGCATGCCTATAATCCCAGCTAACTACCACTCTACCCAGCCCTCTCCCAGCCCTCTACCACCAAGCTACATCCCCAGCCCTTTTTATATTTTATTTTGAGACAGGGTTTCATTAAGTTGCTAAGGCTGACCTTGAACTTGCAATGCTCCTGCCTCAGCCTCCCAAGTCACTGGAATTACAAGAGTGTGCCACTGCTGCCCACCAGATGTAATATCTTTACTAGGACCGATCAACACATCTCCTGGCACTTGGATGCAGCCATTGATGGTAAAAGTGCTTCTTCTTTCATATCAGTTTACGAAGATCGCTGGAAGCATCTTGCTTTTACCTGGTGTGACTAACAATACACCTGCATGGTTTTGCCTTAGGACTATTTCAACTCACGTGTTCTCTGCAGTCATATAGTCTGAAGAAATCTTCATCATATTGACATTTACATAATAGCTCACTGATCCATGTCGTTCTTGATATTATGATGTTTAAATCTAATGAACAGGAAGTAGCAGGGGTTTTAGATACCTTCAGTAAGAGATATCAATCAGAAAATTGGAGAGGAATCCCATTAAAATGCAAGGACATATAACGTCAGCAAAGCTCCCTATGAAGGGTTCAGTAATTTGAAGCATTTTTAGGCATCCCTCCAAGGTGAAATACAAGTTGAAATACTTGATATAAATACTAACATATAATACTCTACTTGGTACAAATCTAGCAACATTTATACGGGAGACACATATTGAACCGTGTATATAAAACAAAGATGTGAGAAATCAAATCAGATCTAAGTAATAATCAATATTCATGAATTGTAAGGCTCAATACTAGTAAGCTATCAATTCTCCCCCAAACTCATTGATAGATTCAATACAGTCTTGATCTAAATTCCAACAGGATTATCTATAGAAATTGATAACGTAATTCCAAACTTTATATGAAAGACAGAGAAACTTAAGAAACCAAAACAGTTTTTCAAAAAAATATATAAAAGTTGGGAAATTCTCATTAACTGACTTATTACAATACATCATTAGTAATCAAGGTAGTGCAAGAATTAATAAAAGGAGAAACATAGATTAATGGAATGGAATAAAGTACAAGTATAGACTCACTGATTTTTGACAAAGGCACAAAAGTAATTTAAGGGAAAAAGGATGATCTTCTCAACAGATAGGGTGTAGAAAAAAATAATTCCAATCCCTACTTCACAACATACAACAATCAATTCAAAATGGACCACACAGGGGCTGAGGATATAGCTCAGTTGGTAGAGTGCCTGCCTTGCAAGCACAAGGCCTGCGTTCAATCCCCAGCACCGCAAAAAAAAAAAAAAAAAAAAAAAAAAAAGAGAGAGAGAGAGAGAGAGAAAAGAAAAAAAGAAAATGGACCACACACCTATATAAAACCTTAAATTATAAAACTTCTGGGAGAAAATGGTTGTTGATCTTTCATTAGGCAAGGATTTCTTAGATACAATAGGAAAAGCAATACCCATAAAAAGAAAGTGAAAAATTGCACTTCATTAAATTTTTAAACTGTTCTGCAAACTGTTAAGGAAATAAAATGACAAGCCACAGACTGAAGGAAAATATTTGCAAAACACAAATCTGATAAAGGACTAAGGTCCAGAATATGCAAAGAACATTCAAAACTCAATGATAAGGAAATAACTACCTAATATAAAAATAAGCAAAAGATTTGAAAGAACACTTCACACAAAAAAAGAGAGATGTTATAAAGATAGCAAATGAGCACATTCAAAAACAATGTTCGATGTCATTGATCATTAGGAAATGCAAATTAAAACCACAGTGACATGCCATTACACATGTAGCTAAAATTTTAAATGAATGATCAGACCAAGTGTTGGGCAGGATGTGGACCAAGTGAAATTTCCCATAGCTAGTGGAAATGGTACAATCACTTTGATGATTTCTTAAAAAGCTAAGCAAACATCTAACACATGATTTAACCATTTCACTCTTAGATATTTACCTAAGAGAAAAGAAAGCATGTGGTCATCCCAAGACTTGCAGATGAATGATCGCAGAAGGCATTCCTATTGTGCATCATCTGCCTGGGAGGGGCAGCCCAAGGGACTCCTAGGGTTTGCACGAAGGGATTACAGTCCATGTCTGGACCCTGGGGATGGGTGAGAACTATTCAGTAGGGTCTTCTGGAAGAGCAAAAGCCAAGCCCAGTGCTCACCTGATCTTCCCCTGGAAAGGTTCATTGTTGGTGCGTGGCCCAGGTGATGGCCCAGGCAGAGGCCAGGTTTCCTGGGAGTATGACTAACATGGCCTCCAGCACTCCTTTCCCAGAAGGGGAGCCACAGGGATTCTGTTCTCTGCAGCTGTCAGAAATGATAAGGCTGCTTCCATTCAACACAGCAGTCCAGAGCGGCTCCATACTCCCACAGTGCACAGGGAGATGCCAGCTCCTTGGGCCCTCCCCCAGGGAGCCAGCAACAGCTACTGCCACTTACAGGCCCTGGGCAGGTCACCACCCATCAGTGAGCCTGTCTCCCATCTCAGAGCAGGGAGGGGGCTGAAGTGGTGGCGCCTCCACCCTGGCACCGGATGCTCTGTGCCGTGAGAGTGGGAGGCAGCTCCTCTGTTCTCCTGTCAACGTTCACTTGAGAAGCCTGCACTCCAGCCCCTGCCTCTCATCTCTCACAAGCTGATACACTTGCAGACAAGAGGCAGCTTTTGTCAGTCGCTGCCAGTTCTGAGCATTTTCTGGCCCGAAGCATTGACTTCCAGTGGGGAAGAAAAAAAAAAAGTTTTCTGAATTCTCGTGTCAGGTCTGGCACCTTCGTTCATTCCCTTCTCTTGGGAGTGTGCAGGTGGCATGGGGTAGGCAGGGAAACCCAGGACTTCTTATCAGCTCTTGGATGCAGAGATGAGGTAGATAGAAGTGGAGAAGTGGAGCCGTGTGCAGTGGCACACATCTGTAAATCTCAGCTGCTGTGGAGGCTGAGGCAGGAGGATCACAAATTGGAGGTCAGCATTAGGAACTTAGGGATACCCTGTCTCAAAGAATAAGGTAGGACTGGGGGTGTAGCACAGTGGTAGGACACCCCTGCGTTCAATCTCAGGTACTGCAAAAATAAATAAATAAATAGTAGAGGTGGAGGATTTCAGGATATGATTGCTTTTCTCTTAGAGATGGGGCCCACTGAGGCCCAGAGCAGACTCTCAGCTAAGTCTGCAAGCTAGGGACTGAAGTCAATGAGTCTTCTGGCTCACATCCAGTCCAGTTGACATGATATTTATGTATTGAGGAAGCTGTGGATGCTGGGAAGGGAAGAACCTGTGGTGAGGCTCCTAGGTGTGGGCAGCCCCCTCCCTCTTCCCTATCAAGAACGCATAGGGAGGAAGGTCTGATGAAAACAAACAAATAAACAAACAAGCAAAAAAAGTCTTTTGTGTCAAAGCCCAGTACTCCTGTTTCCGGTCCAGGCTCCTGTTCAGAGCAGCAGACACTGAGTCCCTGAGGGCCAGGCCTGCCCCCAGAACAACGACTCCGACCACGCCTCCTGGAGACCCATGGCACCCCCTGTTTCTCATCACCCACACGCCCACACACTCCTGATGGAAGTACCACTTCCATTCAAAAAGGTAAGAATGCCTTCTTTTAGACTTTAATTATTTATTTATTTGTTTTCTAATTCACATTTGGGCAGCAAATTCCTTTCGGTGTACAATTCTGTGTACAAATGCCAAGTCATGCAGCCACCATCACAGGCAAGCTGCAGAACAGATCTGTCACCCTAGAACGTTCCCTCCCTCTCAGTGGGCCTCTGTGGTAGACCCCACACTTCCTTCCACTCCAACTCCCGACAACCACTGAACTGTTTCCTGTTCCTCCAATGCTTCCTTTTCCAGAATACCATATAAATGAAATCATATAAATATAAGTAATCATTTCAGGCTAGCTTCTTTCAAGTAGCATAACACACCTAACATCGATTCATCTATGTTGTGTGTATCCAAAAAAATGCTTATTAAAGGTAGAAGACTAAAACTCTGGTGGAAATTCAGTGCCCATCCAGAAAATTCCTATCTTTTGAGAGTTTTAGGCTCTTTCATAATCACCCTCCATCACCTCCTCAACCCCATTAGTATCCCAGATCTGCTGCTCATAGCGACACACAGCTAGCTGGTCCAGAGACCCAAATTTCCAGTCCCCCTCTGGGCATCTACTACTTCTGAATCTGGTTCATTTGGCCCCACTGGGTGCTACAGAATCCTCTTGGGCATCTTAACCCTAATCCAAGAGAGAAAATCTCAAATGCCTGCAGGGCTGGGCAGGTATTGCTAATAAGCATAATACAACCCAGACAGTGTACATCCCAGCTAAAGACAGGTGGCATTGAAGGCAAAGGGTGAACAGGTTTAAGATGCCTTGACTGTCAAATTCAATCTACAGCCAGACACGGTGGCACATGCCTGTAATCCCAGCAGCTCGGGAGGCTGAGGCAGAGGATCACGAGTTTAAAGCCAGTCTCAGCAAAAACAAGGCACTAGGCAACTCAGTTGAGACCCTGTCTCTAAATCAAGGGCTGGGGATGTGTCTCAGTGGTTGCGTGCTCCTGAGTTCAATCCCCAGTACCCCCCAAAGAAATTCAATGTATATGATTACAATTTGACACATTGTACCTGTCCATCAGCACAGGGGGATACATCTGTGAGATGAATTCAGGCTCCAGGACTCAGTCTGCAGTCTCTGAATCTCAACTTGACCCTTTTGCTCAACTATACTACTGCACTGATGAGAAATATGACAGAATACAAGGTGACTGGGTCACCTTTACAAAGGTGGCAGAATTCAGGGCCACCAATGTCCCCAATAGACATGGGAACACAGGCTGCCCTAGGTGGGGTTTTGTGAAATATGCTTCTAGCAGGTACAGTTATCAGAGGCCAGATGGGCTGAAGGGAGAGTGCTGGGGAGACATCACCACCCCAGCCACAGAAGTCTGGTGCTTCTTACGGACAAAGCTCAAACCCAGGAGGAGTCTGCAATGCACAGAAGCAGTCTTTAGCTCTTTTTCTCATACCTTCCAGATGGGACCCACCAAAAACAACACATTCTCCCACAAACACAACCAAAGGTGGAGAGCAAGCTATGGGGAACTATCCAGAGCCCCTCTCAGAACCCAGGTCCTGGCATTCCTCCAGCCGCTGGAGAGTAACTGCTGTTGGCTCACAGCTGTGCCCCTTTCTGAGCATTGCTCTTGGCCTCATAGGAGAAGACTTCCCCAAGGCAATGCCCCCTCACTAGGAGCAGTTGACTGCCAATGAGTGGTTGAAGCAAAGAGATATCCCCCTCCCACCTCAAAGAAGGAGCACATTAGGGAGGCATCCCAGCTCCAGGGTAGCCCAGGGCCTTGGCTGAGGCTGTTGCTACAACTGCATCAGAGTCCAACTTTTCCCCTGCCTGACCCTGCTTCCCACCCATCCTTATGGATGCCAGTCCTTTGCACTCCATAGAAGCTTCCTGGGGGCAAATCTCCATCTCTGGGGTCTGTTTTTAGGGAACTTCATTGAAGGCAAAGGGTGAACAGTCTTTAGATATTGTGACTGTCAAATTCAATCTATAAAATATTTGTTCCATTTAAAAAACACTTTCCCATGTTATTTCATTTGCTCCTTTCAGTAACTCAATGAGGTGGGTAATTATCCCATCATATATATGAGTAAAAGAAGTTTATGTGGACTGTAAGTGATGAATCTGATCTAGGCTTCTGACACTCCACACCCTGCACTCTCGTTACTATGATGGCCAGAGCTGACGAGTAAGAGACAGCTTTTTATAAGGAGGATATGGGATAAGCAAAGGCAGGAGCAGGCTGCCCTGTCCAATAATACATCATAACTGGGTTACCATGGACTTTCCTGGTCATTGGAGATTAGGTCTATTTTCTCTCAAATATCCAGCAGATGGCAGTCAAGTGTCTTGAGGAGGTGGGGGCTCTTCCTCATTTGCAGACTGGGCATCAGATGAGGTGGTTAGTATCTGACTTGGGCTAAGTATGCTTATAGGGGACAGGAGATATTCTCTGACTAGCAGTGGTCCTTCAGATAAGAGCACTAACCTGTCCGTCAAATAGGTGTAAATGCGGGATCAAATTGTCATCCCCCTTTGGCAGCAGGTCACCCTCCTTGCCCTTGACCACTCTCTTTTTCCTCTGCCTTTCCTGAGATAGAGGGTCTCAATTGCTCAGAAACTGAAAATAAAGCAAGAATGCTGACAAACCATGAAGATAGCATCTGATTACTACCTAATATTATCTGGAGGAGAAACGGACATGGAGAGACATTCTTCAAGAGATAGCAGATTAACTGCACCTCTTGAAACCTCACTAAAATGACAGTGAAATCTTTTTAATAGATATAAACCCCATGAGAACAAAATGAACGGAAGAGGAGCCATCAGCAGATGTGACACAAACTTTTATGGAAGTTTGAGTAGTAACTGCCTTCGCAAAGCAGAAAAGGCTGGATTCAAAGTGCCTGCAGAGGGAGAGGTCCCCATTTTCCTGGAAAATAAGCAAAGGGTATCCATCTCTTGAAACCCTGGAAGTTCCTAGGAATCAAGCATTGGGCATTTTGGCAAGTGGGAAGGAAGAGAGAAGCTAAAAGATACAATTGGTAGCAACAGAGTCTGAATCCGAAGCAACTGGGCTCCCCGGTGCCTCCCCACCCAATACCAGCACCAGTGGGCTGCAAATGAAGCCCACGTTCTCTGCTGAAACAAAGAATGAAACAAAGGAGTTGGTTCCGCAGCTCACAGTCATCCCAGCCAATGTCTCAAAATCTCCCAGCCTCACGTTCATGGCTGGGAGAGGTTTTTTGTCATATCCAAGCATTTTGTCATTGCTCAAAGCAGGAAGGAGCCGGGAGAGGGAAGTGAGCAGATCCCATGGCTCCGGTCCTCTTTCTTGTATCAGGAAAGCCAATGATTTCCCAGATCCAGTCCTTTTCTTCCCTGGCTGAGGTGTGCTTATGACTCTTGGCCATCCTCAAGGTCCATGCCACACTGGATACAGAGAAACTGGAGAAAGATACCATGCATTACAGCCTTCCTAGGAGAGGAAGGTAGGAAAAAGAAGGGTGGGGTGTGGTTTTTTGACAGGTAGAAGCAACAGTTAGGGGTGGGGGCAATATTGGTGGTCTCTTTTCTTGGGCTGGTTGGCTTCTCAATGGAAACTTCTCCAACCCCCTGCCTAATGGGCATGTGCACATAATAGCCCGAGTTCCAACACCCAACCGAAGTAGGGAGCTAGAGGTGTCACTCCTTTTCTGGAGGGCTCCTTACTCCTTCCTGCCTCTGATGTGTCAAACGCCCCTTCCCAAAGCCAAGGCACAGCAGGCTGAATAGGGGAGGACCAGCCCCTGACCGGGATGGACCAGATGCCTCCTGGTCCAGTGTTTCTGGGTTCTAAGACCCAAGTACACTTGCTTGTTTGCCCATCAGGAATTAGCAGAGTGAAGAAATCGGAAACAATACAATTACTACTCTTTCATCCACGAACCAGCTTCAGTCCCTCACCTCTATGGAGAAGGGATAAATAAAGGATGGCGGACGCATAACTCAGAACACTCTACAGCTATCAGAAGCAAAGAACTAGCTGCCCACACCACACCATGGATTGAGCTCAAAAGCAGAGCATTCAGGGAGAAACATAAGAAAAGAATGAAATCTAGAACAATACCCATTTATATAAATGAAAAGTGCATGCTCACAAATGGCCGATAAACCATGAAAAGTGCTCAATTTCATTAGTCATCAGGGAAATGCCAATTAAAACCACAATGTAAAACCTCTGCACACCCACTCAAGTGACTACAATGAAAATGACAAAAATACCAAGTGCTGGAGAATGCAGATGAACCAGAATTAGTACACATTCACATAATGCACTTTCATCGTCAGTGGAATACACAGTGGTAGAACCACTTTGGAAAATTGGCAGTGTCCCCTAAAACTGAACACTTGCTATCCGATGACTCAACAATTCTACTCCTAGGTATGTACCTGGCAGAAATGGGTACAAATCTTAACTCAAATTTATGTTCAAAAATATGCAGAGTGCAATATTCATACAGAACCCACGCCAGAAACTACCCAAACCTCATGATCAATAAAATGTATAAATGGCAATATATTCCTATGATGGTATTCTATACAGCAACAAGAACAAATGAGCTACAACAAATGGCAATTTGGGTGACTCTCACAAACATAAAGCTGATCCAAAGAAGCCAGGCATAAAAGAGTTTGTGCTTCACAATGCCATTTTAAATAAACATGAAAACTAGGCAAAACTAGCAGAGGGAATTTGATGATAGAGTACTAGTTAATCCTGGGGGGGTAATAACAGTGACAGGAAGAGGGAATGAGAGAGACATGTGCTGGTTTTACACATGTGTTCTACTGGGGGAAAGCCCTACAGCTGAATATTGAGGATGCACACCTCTCCGAATATAGGTTCGATAGAAGCAAAACATAAATAGAAAAGCCAGAGACAGTCCAAAAAGAAAAAACATGCATGCACAAACAACATATATTTTACAAGGGTATGTATATTCTTGAAGACCTACTTTCATCCATTAGGGAGGACGCCTGTGTGTGGAGGGAATTAGCAGTGGGGTAGCAGTAATGGGGAAGAAATAAAGTAATACAAGAGAAGAATCTTGCACAAATCCACAGCAACGAGGTGCTTAATCCAACTCTGGGCCTGAGGTGAAGGGAAGGGTGAGAGAAAGGGAACACTGATTTCAAAAACCCTTTGACTGACTGCTAACTGCATATTCTTCTCACTGCCTTAATTAAATAGGGTCTGACATAAAGAGGAGAGTAGGCCAGATCTTGGCATGGGTTACTTGTTCCAGGTACCGTCTCCAGGTGCCTATTGCCCTTTCCTGCACTCTGCAGCTTCTCTCAGCCCACCAGATGAGTTTTTATGGCTGACTCTCCATGGGGTCACAGCTTTGATTACTTCCCTTTCAGTGGACTTCTCTCCCACCTCCATTTAAATCCCAGTGCATGTCCATCACGAGTTTAGTCCAACTCTCCTGCAGATCACATCTCATCACCAGCACTAAGAAGGGATGTGGAAAACCCACCTGAGCCAGCCTTCAGCACTGCCTCCCACCCCCCAGCACTTCTGTTTCAGCCCTCTCTTCTGCTTGATCCAAAGCCCATTTGCAAGTTTGAATCTTCCTTCAGGGTCCAGACACTGGTAGTGGAAGATCTCAGAGAAGCAGGGGACCTGCCTTCTACTGCACTCTCCTCACTCCTTGTAGGTCTGAGCTTGAAAAGGCAGGTCGCATGCTCGAAACTGAAATGTCGACAAGGACTGAGCTTCTCACTCTCACCGCAAGTGGGAGCTGCCGGCCAACCTGAGGCCAGGCAGGGGCTACAGGCAGGCAGCAGATCTGTGGTCCATCTGTCTGACCACCAGATATCCCGCCCCACTCAGAGCCAGAGGCCTGTGTCCTGAACTTTCCTGCAGATTGACTTTCTTACTGGTCCCCTCTACAAGCATGTGCAGCCCTTTTGTATACACATAAGGCACCGAGTAACCCCCGGAGCCCTATACGCAGGTCCCAAAGGGACAATGACACTCCCCCACCCCCACTTCTTCAAAATCCCAACAATAGAAGATCAGGTTCCAGCCGTTGTGCTTCCAAACCAGCACATAAGTGTCCTCTGAGAACCCAGCACCTGTTTTGCCCAACAAAACAGAAGCCTCCAGGAGCTTTGAAAATGTACAGGAAAGTAAAATGCTACTAGAAAAACACGAAGGCTGTGTGTGTGCATGTGTGTGTCCGTGGGCGTGTTCCTGTGCTGGCACTGGGCAGTGGCCAAGTCCCAGGGAGACATGCACTGTCCTTTCCAATGGCTTATGGGCAAAATCTGGTGCCCTGTCTGGTTTAAACAGGAGAGGAGTGCTCCTACCTATTCTGAGTGTTACCTTGTGGATCTGCCTGAGTGTGTAAATTAATTTTTCTCTGTGTGTAAATCCGTGCCCACATGTGAATGACCTTATCTCACAGGTGTGCATGCTTGTAACAGTGCCTTGCATGAGAGACTGTACATGTCAGTAAGTGACTCTTTATCTGTGTGTGTGCCAAGGAGAAGGTTGTGCTCAGCTCAAGAGGATGGGAGCGTGTGTGTTTGTGTAGGGGTAGGTCTCTGTTGGTTGTGAGCTTGATTCTGGGTCTGGCTATGTGTTTGCTTCTGTCAGCACATGTGTGTCAGTATGTCGGTGTAGGTATCTACCATGGTGAAGCTTTCCATGCTGAACTGCATGTCTCTAGGAGAGTGTGGTTCTTTGTGTGTGTGTGTGTGTCAGGGTGCCAGTGGATGTATGTCTGAGCTGGGTGGGTGTCACTGAGTTTATCAGTGTGTGTCTGCCTCAGTGTCAGTGTGTGTCAACGATGTGTCTGTCTGTTTCCATGTGGGTGTCAGTATCTCTCTTTCGCGTGTGTCAGTGCAGGTATGCAGATGTGTGTCTGTCTCAGCACGGATGTCAGTGTGTCTGTGTCCACGTGGATGGGTGTCTGGGGTAGGGTCTCTAAGTCAGCGAGGAGATGTTTGTGTGTATAGACACTCCGGCTTGCGCCAGGGTGCTTGTCCGTGTTTGTCGGTGTGTGCCTGTCCGTGTTTGCGTGGGTGGCTATCTGTGGCGAAGCGTCCCCAGGTCAGTGTGCGTACGCCAGCCTGTGCCTGTGTCCGTGTGTCTGTCTGTGTCCGTGTGGGCGGCTGTCTATGGCAGGGTGTCCCCGGGTCAGTGTGGGGGTGTGCGCCCCGGCGAGTGCCGGCGTATTCACCCTCCTAGCGGGCGGAGCGCCACGTGCAGAGCCCCGGGCGCGTCGCTCTGGGGCGGAGCCAGCCCGGGGCCCCAAGCCCCAGGCCGAGCCCAGGCGGGGCCCGCCCCCGACCCCGCCCCCAGCCCGAGCCCGCGCCGCCCGCCGAGCCCGGGAGCCCGAGCCGAGCCGCGGAGCCGAGACGGCGGCGGCGCCCGTGGGATGCGGGGATCGCGCCCCCGGGGCCGCTGAGCCTGAGCCCAGTGCCCCGAGCCCGTGCCGAGCCGAGTCCGCGCCGAGCCGCAGCCGCCCACCGCGGGGCCGGGCCGGGGGACCAGCAGGTGAGCGAGCGCCCCGGCTCCTGGCAGCCCTGGCCGGGCCGGAGCCCCCTCCGCCTGCCGCCGCCCAACTTTCCTGCCCGAGGGTCGGAGCCTCCAGCCCCTGCGCGCCCCCTCCCCTGCCCAGGGTCCGCTGGCCGCTCCCTCCCCGATCGTCGCTCCTGAGAGTGGAAGCGGTGAAGAAGGGGCGCAGATCTCCCCAGCTGGAGGGGATTCCCCGGGGGCGTCTCTGATCGCCGCGTGCCCCCTTCCCCTTCCCTTTCCTTCCGGGTTTCCCTGTGCGCTGTCGAGGCCCGGGGGAGGGGGAGCCCCGGCCATCCCTGGCGCAGGCTCGGGGACAGTCTGGGTTTGGGACCCGGATTCCCGAGGCCGGAGACCCCAAGGTCAGAGCGGCGATGAGGCGCGCAGTGAATGTGTTTCCAGAGAGCGGGGGTTATGGGGCTGACGGAGTGGCACGGGGAATGGGGGAGAAGGCCAAGCACCCTTTCTCTGGGCCGGGGGGGACAGTTCGCTGGGTCTGTTCTCTCTGTTGGACGAGATCTCTGAACGTCTTGACAGGAGATCTCTGTGAGCGCTAATGGGGGAGAGATCTACGTGTGTGCCCCATTTCTGGGCGTTCGAACCACGAAGAGATCTTGGTACCCTCTGACACCCCAAAGTACCCGCATCCCTGCTGTCTGATCTCTGCCCTAAGAAAGCGAAGAGATCTCTGGGTGCTGAGATTCGGGAGAGTTCTCGGCCCTCCTAGTTCTGACCTCAACAGACTGATGCTCCCTGATAGGAGGCAGCTCTCGACCTCTGTGCTATTTGATCGTCTTTGGTGGCGCCCTGGGAGGAAGTGGAAGTGCCTAGCCTTGTCTGAGGGGCCAAGGTCTGGTGGGAGCAGAGATGTGGGTGGCGGGGGCCGTGGGGGCGGTGGTGGTGGTGGTGGTGGTGGTGGTGGTGGTGGTGGTGGCAGCGGCGGCGATGGGGGCAAGGCTGGGGCCAAGGCCCTGGCTGTAGGCCCGCCTTGCAGACACCTGTTGGAGGGCAGCGCACAGGCACAGCAGCGGCCATGGCAGAACTCACTCCTCTTAGTGCCTTGAGCCTGGCTGGGCCATGGTATCATGTTGAGGTTCTGGGCTGGCTTGCAGTTCCCCAGCTTTTTACTTATCTCTGAGACTCCAATCACCTTTCCGGGTGAGACAAGACAAAACCATCCAGACAGGCACACCTCATGACCCCCACTATGCCAGGGCACCTCAGCCCTCTCCCAAGTTCCTACCATCCTCAGGACCTAGAGGGACCCTGAGGGGCAGAGGTCCAGGTAAAGGAGAGCCCTGGCCTTTGCTGCTGCGCTCCACTCCCATCTCCTTGACCTTATCTCCTTCCAGTTAGAATTAGGCAGGTGCACATGAGTGGTGGTAATGAGTGGCAAGGTGGAATTAGGGTGGGACAGGCTGCTGTCCAAGGAGCCTGCAGAGAGGTAGGTCAGGGGACAACCAGGGTGTGGAGCAGAGATTCATTGCTAGAATGAAAGAAGTGCTGAAAAGAGCTTCATTAAACTTTTCATCTAACCCTGTCACCACCACCACATTGTAAAAGTGGAGAAATCAAAACCCAGAGGGGGTCAAGGACTTATCCAAGGTCATAGAGAAAGCACTAGATTGGGGGCACCACTCAGGGTGAAGATCCCTTGAAATCTATTTCCTGGGGGCCAAATGGGCCTAGATCCAACCAAAGAGAATCTGAGCAGAAAGAGAACTGGCCCCAAGGTGCCCAGAACCACATTCGGCCCGATGTGACATGGGCAGCTGCTGCACACCAGGGCGCTCAGCCTGGTGTTGTGTGGTGATCAAAGCTACTCTGGAAGAATTCCAGGATTGACTCACTCAGCATGAAGAACGAGCTTGAAGGAATGGTGGGAAGCACCAGAGACAGCTGGGAATGGGGGAGCAAGGGAGGCTGGTACCCAAGCAATCCAAAGAGCAGGGAGTCCTGAGGGCAGCCTGGGACGGTGATAAATGGCAATCTTTGTTTCACAGGAGACTAGTTCCTATTGATCCTTGGGGAGGTTTTTTGAAGGATTTGCAATGATAGATGTGTGTCCCCAGAGCCCACTCAAAGGAGGGATGATTACCTTTGAACAGGAAAATCAGGGTTATCTTTCTAAAAAAAAACCTTCCAAACTGGGTGTGGTGGTACACACCTGTAATCCCAGTGACTTGGGAGGCTGAGGCAGGAGGATTACAAGTTCAAGACCAGCCTCAGCAACTTAGTGAGTTCATAAGCACCTTCACAAGACCCTGTCTCAAAAAAAGAAAAAAAAAATGACTTTTCACCTGGGTTTTGAAGGGTGAATAGGAGTTTTAAGGTGAGGCCAGCTCAGTCTAGCCACCAGAACCAGTATGTACAAAAGTGCGGAGATGTGAAACAACACAGGTATTAGTTGAGTGATCTGTTGGGTCCTCTGGCGTGAGGGAGAGAAGAGCGGAGTAAAAGCCAAGGTCACAGTCACAGGGGCCCTCATGAGCTCTGTTCAGGAATTGGGAATTTATCCTCGGTAATGGTACTAAAAATAGTAACATTCACTGAGTGCTTCCTCTGGGCCAGGAACATGCTGCGCACTTTGTAAGGCTCATCCACTGAATCTTCTGTGCATAAGCCCTGGCGGCAGGGACAACAATAATGGCCATTTTGCAGATGGTGAAACTGGAGGCCCAGAACTTGCTCACTGTCACACATCTACCAAGTAGCAGACCTTGGGTTTGAGCCCTGGGGTTGATGTGTCTGCTGTGCCACCTCCCCAGTGCAGACCACAGGTGCCATCCAAAGTCTTTCAATTGAAGGAGAGGTGACAGGCAGGTTACCACAGGTGACAGAGCCATCTTCCTGCTCCACTGAGGAATATGCTCTCTGCCATCCCTGACTTTGGCGGCTTACCCAGTGAGGTGTACTGTCCCCACATCACCCTGTGAGACAGGATGGGCAAACGAAGTCTGAGCTGACAAACCTGATGAAGAGCAAGGGAAAAGTGACATTTCAGGCTCTGTCTTGAGCTTGTAGTACTTCCAGGGAGCAATGCCGACATCCAGCAGGGAGTTAGAAGGAAGGTCCAGGAAGGAAGCATCTTCCAGAAGGAGATCTAGACTGGAGGCAGGATCTCGGAATGGCCAGCAGGCTGGTCATTGGAGCCACAGTGGTGAATTTGGTTGCCCAAGGAGAGTGCTTGATTCTCAGTCCTGGTGACATTCACCATACTTGGAAAGCTGTATATTAAAATGCTCAGGCTGCTCTCCCAGGCATGCCAGTTCATTTGGTTCTGAGTGGAGCTTGGGCATCAGGACCTTGAAAGTACCCAAGTGCTTCCAACGGGGTAGAGAGAGTGAGAGAAAGGAGAGTGGAGTCAAGAGCCCCAAAGCACTTCAACATTGGAAGCAGAAGTGAGCAAAGAAGACTGGAAGGAGCAACCAGAGAGGCAGCAGGAAAACCAGGAGTCTCCTGACCTTTCTACTGAAAGACTTAATACCTTCTGGAGGCCAGGCATGGTGGCACATGCCTGTAATCCTGGTGACTTGGGAGGCTGGGGCAGGAGGATTGCAAGTGTATAAGCCAGCCTCAGCAACTTAGGAAGGCCCTAAGCAATTTAGCAAGACCCTTTCTCAAAATAAAAAAAATAAAGGGGACAGGGGATGTGGCCCAGTGGTATAGCACTCTCTGGGTTCAATTCCCAATACTAACTAACTAATTAATTAAAAATTTTAAAAATGCTTCCAGAAAGTTTGTGGATAGATAAAAAAAAAGAATGAGTGATTTAAAAAGAAGTCCCCATTAGACTGAGCAACAGTGAAAGTGCTAGTGACCTTGGCAGGAGAAAGCCCACTTTCAGTACTCCCCTCACAGACAGTTCTCGATGAATGAGTGAGTGAATGAATGAATGAATGAATGAATTGGTGGGAAGGGAAGCCAAATGGAGTGGGTTGAGGAGTGAGAAGGAGGTGGAGACAGCATATGGAGACAGAACTTTCAAGGGGCTTGAGGGTTGAAGAGGGAGGAGAAAGACAGAGGGGAGCTGGCCAGAGGTGGGGTCTGGGGGGGCTGTAGGGAAACCCCGACGTGAACCCTGTAGCAGGTGTGTTCCCACAGCCCACCCATGGCAGGCACTTACAGGGAAAATGCCTTTCCTCCAGAGTGGGGGGCCTTAAAATTGTACATGAGGCGTGTACGGTGATCATTGTTTGTCCATGGAGCTGGTCAGGAGTCCTAGGGCTAGTTCAGTGAACCCTGATTAGGGCAGGCAGGGAAGGAGTCCTTGCTCTAGGAAGAGAAGAGTATTCCAGAAAACCGTATTCAGAGACAGGAGAAAAGAGGAGATTGTCTAGGGCAGGTATCCAGGGAGACAGAACTGGGAGTGGAAGAGCTGGGGTAAAAGTCCTGTGGCTGAACCTCAGAGGAGGCAGAGTGAGGAGAAGGCCAGTGAGCTGCCTGTGGACAGAGGCTGGGCAGCCAGGGAGTAGAGCAACTACCAGGATGGCAGAGGAGGAAGAGGGAGGAGAAGGCTGGTGAGCTGCCTGTGGACAGAGGCTGGGCAGCCAGGGAGCAACTACCAGGATGGCAGAGGAGGCAGAGGGAGCCTGGGATGAATGCCCCTGCCTTCTCCAGCTCACAATGGCCTGAGGTAGAATTCAGCTTGGGATGGTGAGGGAGAGCCTGGAGAGGGCATTCAGTACCTACTTTGTGCCATGGAAGGTTCTAGAAGGTATCCAAAACAGATACGATAACAGCTCTCATGAGGTTTATACATGCTAGTAGGGTAAGACAGACTGCATATCACTAAACAAATAGGTACAGAAGATAATTTTAGTGACAAGTGCTATGAAGGAAGTGAAACAGGAGTTGGAGAGAGTGGGATGATTCTAGACTGGCTGCAGGGAATGCCTCTTGAGGTAGGAGACTGATCTGAGACCTGAATAACAAGAAAAAAAAATGCTGAAGAGATCTGGGGAAAGAATTTTGAAGAAGAAACTGCCTGTGCAAAGGCCCTGAGGCAGGAACCACCTAGTGGCCTGGCTGCTGTGGCAGGAGCAGAGGAGATGGGGTGGGGATGGAGAAGTGCTGTGACTTACTCTTAACCCCCACCCTCTCAGTGGACTGCCCCTTCAGCTACACACAGCTTACACCACTCTCCTCTCTGGCAGCCGTTCCTGGGAATGAGTCTATTTTTAGACACAACTCTCCTCTCCGTGGGCCTAGAACATACCGTGTCTTTTTAAGATGATCAATATGGAATGGCACTATTTATAGAGACCCCACGTCAAATCCTGAGGCCTGGGACCCCCAGATAGAGGAGGAAGTCCAAGGACCAGGCTTTGTGGGGATGGGCACCACAGCTGGCACAAACTTGGGGACATCTGACATAGATTCTTTGCAACTTGTGTCACCTCCTCTGCTGGGACTGCCCTCACTCCTTCCCTGCAGAGTCACCCCTGTGGACTGGGAAGCCAGGTACCAAAGCCTCCTCCAACAACTTCATTTCCTGGAGGGGGACTGATAGGCCTGTCCCCAACAGAAAATGTTGTTGTGACTGTTGGAGCCACAGCCTGATGTGATGGTTTGTCAGCTTCTTTTGTTTAGGCTCCTCTCTTTCATCTCTGGAGGGGCAGACAAGGAGACCGAGGACCCACGGGTCTCCCAGGTTTACACCATGGGCCAGAAAGAGATCTGCCCAGGACAGACAGAATGCAAGGTCAAAGTTAGGGGCTGGGCCTCCCTGGTGGGAGGTCTGTGTGGCTCAGAGCAGCCGGGAAGGCATCCTGGAGGAGGTGGGATTGAAGCTGAGCTGTGGAGGAGGCACAAGGTTTGGGAAGGGATCCGATTGTGTCTGATTGTGTCTCGGAGCCTGTTGTCGGGAGAGTGTTTATGCTTTGAGGCTTGAGTTCTCTCTCTCCTCTTCAGTTTCTTCTGATTAAATCTCCCAGGGAGGCAGTGGAAAGTCAGAGTCCCCACAGGAGTATTAGCAGAGGGGAAGGATGGAGCAGCCCTGGAGGCGTCTGTGTGCACCCCGGCAGGTCCCTCACCCACTCGGAGATCCTGTCCTTGTCCCCACCCGCTTGCAGGCTTTTGCTGCTGCTGGCCTTACAACCCGGGGAGGCTGAGGGCCGGTGCTGCCCACCCGGTAGGCTCAAGGTCACACAGGGATGCGGGGGTGGAGCGGTCCAGGGCCACACCCTTTGCCCAGGGAGCCTGGGCTTTCTGGGAATGGATTTTGAACAGTGGAAAGGCTCCTCCTGGCATCAGGAGGGTGGTAAACGCCTTTCTGGCGGGTTATTGATTCCTCGAAGGGAAGGCCTGAGTGAAGGAAGGGACTGGCTCAAGAGGCAGTTTTCAAAGAGATGGCAGGGCAGGAGAAGTAATCTGACTTCAGGCACCAAATCCATTCTCAGGCTACATTAGCCATCCCCCACACCTGGGGCTGGGCTGGGAAGTGCCAGGATGATCTAAGGGGTGGATCAGACCATGGGAGGGACCAGCCCAGCCAATCAATACTGCCTGCCTGGCCGTCAAAGCCCCAGCCTCCTCCTCATCCCAGGCAAGAGCAGGAAAGGAGCCCAAAGAAGCCCCTCGGAGCAGAGGTGGCTGCTCAGCTCTGCTGCCTCTGAACCTGTTCCCAGGAAGGACCCCAGACCCTGAGTCCATTCCCTGCTGGGCCAGGGCTGCACCCAGGGGACACCAGCTGGTGGGGGGGATGCAGAGAGGCTTAGGGACAAAGGCCTGACCACCAGAGTAGACCTCAGCAGAAGATGCACAAGCTCTCAGCCGCAGGCTGATCGCAGCACCAACCCCGCTGCTGTGCTGGGTCGGATTCAGCACAGACTGCCAGTTAAATAAAGCGACAGCTAGTTGCCAACAGAACTGGAAACCCAGGGAAAGCCCCCACTCGCTGGCTGAGCCCGGGTGCCTATTAGAGGTATAATTGCTGCACTTCCGTTTCAGGAACTGTCTGAAGGAAGGAGAAGGAAAAAAAAAAAAAAAAAAAAACCACTCCCTGAGGATCCTTGGGGGCCTACCATCCTCAGAGATAGCTGGACTTTGGGTCCCTTCCAGTCCTCGCTTTTTATGATCCAATTAAGAACTTGTCCCCAGATGAGTCCCTTGTGCTCACAGGGCATTGCAAAAAAAAGGAAAAGTAAAAATCTCAGAAACATTATGTTAAGCAAAAGCAGCCTGACACAAAAGAGCCCATATGCGTGAAGTTCTAGAACACGCAAAACTAATCTGTGGTGCTAGAAATCAGAGCAGGTGTCTGAAAGGGACAGAGAGGACTTTCAGGGTCAGGAGAGTGTTTACTATCTTAATTATGGTGGCAGTTAACAGGTGTATGTGTTCGTCAAAACTCATTCAACTATATACCTAAACTGTGCATTTTCTTGTATTTAAATTATACCTTAATTTAAAACCATGTTAAGGAAAAGGGGCTGCATATTGAGTTATACTGTTTCATGGACATTTTTGTGACAGAGATTTAATGTCTTGGATTGGTTTATCTCCTGGGTGATGAGAGACCCCAGAGGTTAGGCCTCCCAGGTTTCTCTGGGGACACGTCTCTCTCCCTCAGTGCACACAGTAGGTGCCTCATAAATGTCTCTGTTGCCATGGCGTCAGTGCACAGTTCTCCAGTGAAGGCCTTTTTTCAACTCAGGTATAAAGAAAAATGAATTGGAAGGAACTGGGCTCGAGGGAGTCAGGATGCTGACTACGGTCTTGTGGGCATCGGTGTTCTGAGGGTGTTGGAGGGGCCTCTCTCTGGTGAGTGTAGACACCTGGTTTGGGGTCTGGGATGAAAGTGCCCCTGGATGGCTGAGCTGGCTCCTCACCTCTGGGCCACTCTGGTCTCAGCATGTTAGATCCCCCAGGTCCCCATCCTGGAGCCCTCAGGCCTGGCAATGTCGGGTCTTGGCCAAAGGTGCAGTTCCACTCAGCTCACCATAGATCCCCCTGCATGTATCAGTAAAGGGAAGACAGGGAAGATGGGCCTGGAGGAAGAGGACGCTGTGTGCCCTGTGGAGGGGGGTCCTGACACCTACGGAGTTGGCGGTCCCCTGACCTGACCCCCAGACACTATTGACAGTGGATGGAATGCATGAGCTGCTGTCAAGCCCCCACCACCATGCTTGCTATGGGAAAGGGGTGAGGAGGAAATAAGGGGGTAAGCAGCACTTTGGGGGAACTCAAACCAGTTTGTCCTTAGGAAGTGGGCTAAATGTAGAGCTGGGGCTGATGGTGCCAGTTCTCTCCTCAGCTTCCACCCTTGGAGGGGGCTCTGGTCTCCAAGACCCCTGTTCATCCCTGTAAGGGAATCTCTCAGCCGCTAAAGTGGGCGGGGTTTTCCTGTCTGCTGAATTAGCCTCAGCTCCATGGAGTGTTGGAATAAATGAGATGCAAATGTGTGTAAATGAGGGCATCCCCAGCTTCTTGGGGGGGCGTGTTCACCTCAGAGAGGGATGGGGGTGATTCTGCAGGACTTCCCAAGATTGCTGGAGGTAAGATTGGGACCACGGAAGGAAAACTCCTTTAGATGGCCCCAGCAGGCTCTGGACTGGACAGGGTTAATGCTTGTGCAGTCTCAAAGGAATACAGCCTGCAGGGAGCTGGTTAGCTGAGGCCCTTGTGCAAGGATATGTCAATGTGCCTTTGATCTGGGAGCAAGGACCTGAATACACAGGCCACGAGCACCAGCTGGCACCCCCACAGAGCCTTTGTCCAAGCTGTTGCCCCGGAGAGGAGAGCGGGAAGTGCAGATAATTGCCTGGGCAGGAAGGATGGTCTGAACATGCTGTCGACCCCTCCCCCTTCCACCGCACCACCCCAACCTGTGGCTTGAGCCTCCACAGCCACTGCCAGAAACCAGGGTGGCCACTTCCTGGTCTGCCTGGACAGCTTTCCTTCAACCCATCTCCACCTCTATGTCCCCACCCCCACCTCATCTCCAGAGGCCAGCCAGAGGCATGGCCCCAGAGCAGGTGGCTTTCTATACTAGTTTAGGGTCTGATAGTCCAAACGCTATGGCAGTGGCTTCCAACAGGAATATAATATGAGCCACAAATGCAAGTCACACATGTAATTTTAGATTTTCTAGCAGCCACATTTAGAAAAGTAAAAAGAAACAGGTGAAATCAATTTTAACATGCTTTATTTAATCCAGCATATTATCAAGTTCAATGTTAGCTATTTAACTTGTAATCAGTATTAAAAATTATTAAAGAGCCGTGGCCCACACCTGTAATCCTGGCAACTCAGGAGGCTGAAGCAGGAGGATCACAAGTTCAAAGCCAGCCTCAGCAACTTAGCAAGGGCCTAAGCAGCTCAGCAAGACCCTGTCTCAAAATTAAAAAATAAAAAAGGTCTGGGAATGAGACTCAGTGGTTAAGCACCCCTGGGTTCAATCCCCGATACCAAAAAAAAAAAAAAAAATTATTAATGAACTAGTTGGCATTCTTTGCCTCCTGCTAAGCCTCCACAGTTGGTGTGGACTCACAGTAGCACATCTCCATCCCCACTAACCATGTTCCAATTACTTGGTAGCCATACACAGTGAGTGGCTGCCCTGTTGGACAGTGTCAGAGCTGGAGAGAATACTGCTAGGGAATATTTTCTTTCAGGAAAACTGCTGACTCTGGGCATGGGCAGAAATCGGCCGGGTCTCCCTGGGAGCATCTGCCCAGGCATAGGCATGGGCCAGGCCAGCCTCTGCTGAGGCCAGTAGCCAACTCTTAGCCTTGGAGTCGGGAGGTCCCAGACCTGCTCAGTCCCAGCTGGTGGCTGCAAGTAAGCCAGGCCCTGTAATCCCAATTTTGTGCCCCCTGAGGTACAGGCAATGCAGGACAATAGTTAGACTTCAAACAGACTGGGACTGACTTAATCTCTCTAAGCATCAAATTTCCCATCTGCAAAAAGAGAATAATAAGCACTTTCCCCTTCCTAGGATTATTGCAAGGATGAAATAAAGTAATCCACAACAGTGCTTAGTGTAGGACATGGGACCCTATTGGGATAACCCTTTGGCAGTATCCACCCCAGCTCAAAGTTGGGGAAGCTGAGATCCAAAAAGGGGACCAGGGTCACAGTACAGGTTTGTGACTGGCCAAGAGGAAGCTTAATCTGGCCCTCCTTCATGCATTCATGGCTCATCCATCAGGCCCTTACAGGCACTTCCCTGGGTTGGGCTCCCTTTAGGAGCTCAGTACAAATGCCCATGGGGGAAACATATGTAGAAGTAAACTCTACCCTGCAATGAAATGGGTATGGGAATTCAAGCATGCCAGAAACACAGACAGGAAATGAGCCAGCCAGGCAGGGAGGGCTGGTGTGGAAGGAAGGCCCTATGAGCTGGATCTCATATATGAGAATAATAATATAGGTACGTGCCGTATAGCAGTGTCAAGGGCAGACTACATAAATGGTAGTGGTCCTGGGATTTTATAATAGATCTGAAAAATAGCTATCACGTAGTGATGTTGGAGGCATCATTGCATTAGCAGCTCCCGGCATTACATGTGCAGAGAGGCTGGGGTGTGCATACCTACTGCACCGCCAGTCACGTAGAAGCACAGCACATCCAACTATGTACAGTGCATGATACTTGATTACCAAGGCTCATATTACTGATTTATGTATTTACCATACTTTTATCATTATTTTAGAGTGAACTTCTGCTTATAAAAGAAAGATTATTATAAAACAGTATGCCATATTATGCTATACAGTTCATGTTTATCTCTTCTCTCTATTGTATTGAGGCCATGTTAGGAGGTTCTGGGGCTGGGGGTGCAGGTCATTGGTACAACATGTGCATTAGCACGTGTGAGGCCCTGGGTTCAATCCCAGCACCAAAGTGGGGGAGTTGGAGAGAGGTGGTGTATAATGATCGACCTTCACCATATAGGTTTGTGTAAATACAGTCTACAGTGTTCACACAATGACAGAAGTGCCTAACGATGCTTTTCTCAGAATGTGTCTTCATTGTTAGTGACACATGATCGTAATGACAACAATAACCACAATGATAATAGCAACTGATATTCAGTGAACATGTGCCGTGTGCCAAGGCTGGAAGAATATCAATACACTTATGCCTCACAACAGTCCTGTGAAGTGGGTACTACTAGAAACCCTACTTCGCAAATGGGAAAACTAAGCTGGAGAAAATCAATTCACCTGCCCAAGAACACGTGGCCGTTACGTGGCCAGAGCCCAGGTTCACGTAGGCAAACTGGCTTCCAAGACACAGCCCAAACCACTTCTGCATCCCACAGAAGGACAGGAAATCTTCAAGAGAGGGAAGTGGGAGGCCAGAAGGGGAGGCCGAGATGGACATAGGGGCGGGTTCTCTGACCCCGGTTGCCATTCTCAGCAAGTATGCGTGGAATCTCTGCTGACTTCATTTCCTCATCACCATCTGTTGATTTGGGATCTATCACCTTGAGAAGAAATGTACTCTATGAAGTCATTTATAAAACCTTGTACACAGAGGATGCTAAGTAAGCATTCAATCATTCAGTTAATCAAATGAGCCTGAGTTGAGGCATTCATTACCACGTTCTCCTCAAATAAGACATGAAGTTGCCTGAGGTCTGCAAGGGCTACAGATCTTCATGGTATTTCAGGCATTGAGGCCCCAGAGTGAAGGAGGTCCCTAGTTCTCAGGTAGGTATTTGGGATCCTGTGGATGACTTGTCAGACTTACCTCAATCCCATCCTCCTGTCCCTGGTATGGCCAGTCTAGACGTGCCCATCTTCCCAGTGTGTCCCATCAACCTGAGCAGAGGGCAGGACTCACATGTAGCATATAACCAGGGTGTACCCAGGGAGTCACTGGGCTCTGGCCTCCACCTTGGGTGGTTGGGTACCTGCTCCTGGGATATGCACACCCTCTCCCTGAATCTCTTCTTTAGGAGCCAGGAGAAGTGCCACAGAACCAGGCAAAAGTGGTCCTGAGGCAGATGGGATTGCGGGCCAGCGTGGTGGGTGCCCCAGTCCACGGTCACCAGACTGCCAGGCAGGAGAGAGGAGCCCAGAGTAGAGGAAGCCAGCAGAGATTTCCTAGGAAGCCTGGGAGCCACTTCCACAGTGCTTCGCATAAATTTACATGGCAAAGAATATTCTTTGCATGCTGGGTTCCAGAGGCTCTGATTCCAAGGCGACCAAAATGCCAGACGTGACTCAGGACGCTGGTGTGTGCCTGCCTTGGGGATCTGGATTGAAGTGGGCAGGGAGGGGCTTCAGAGAGCTAGAAGACTAGGGCTGCTTCCTTTTTGGCCCCTGGGGTGACCAACCATGCTGGTTTGCTCAGAATTGAGAGGTGTCCTGGGATGCAGGTGTTTAGTACTAAAACTGGCAAAGTCCCAGGCAAATCTGGACAAGTTAATCATTCTACATCAGTCCCCCACTTGGGACAGTGCCCATGGCTGCACTCCAGGCTGCCAGACTGGTGTGCTCCCTGTCACAGCCCTGTAAGCACCATCCATGGGTCACTAGCTACATGCCCTACCTGAGCAAGGCTGATTGAGAAGACAGTTCCGGAGGCCAGTTTCTGCTGTAAATAGTATTCTCTCCGCACCACCATCTCTGCCTTAATTGGAATACTCATATTGCAATCCAACAGATTAGGGGGGTTCCCTGCCCTGCCCTAAGAAGAGATGTCAGACTGACAGTGAAGACCAGATTCATCCCCAGGTTCTCTCAGGCCAGGAAGGGGCAAAGGCTGGGTGTGGGGGTATAGAGGAGTGAGGGGACCATGGATGGGTGGATAGTCAGAGGTGTCTTGGAAGAGGTCTGGTAGCAAGGAGAGCATTAGGTAACTCTGTGATCGCATAGGGCACAGAGAGTGGGAATGTTTAAGTCACAGAGTGGAAGTGGAAGGAAAGAGAAAGACAGTGGTTAGCAGGGGCATGGTTGTGGGCCAGGCAGGGGTGACTGAGGCCTGTCCCAGGCAGTGGCTTTGGAGATGGAAGTGATAACAATAGGTGAGACTGGAGTCAGAGTCAGAAGAAAGGGTGTCAGGAGGGACCAGTTTGTAAAGGAAGATTCACTTACTCTCCAGAGCTAGTGGGAGCTTGGGAAAGATGTGCCCAGCAGCCAGAGGTAGATGAACATGGGGCAGGATGGAGTGGGGTTTCCCCAGAGTGAGGCTGAAAGGACTGGGGAAACTGGCCCAAGCAGAATGGGCAGATGGAAGAGCTGTCTCATCCTAGAGAGCAGCCATAGAGCTGGTGCAGAGGGGGAAGCTGGCCTGGGCCAAGGGAGTAGTGTGCAAGGCTGGCATTTAGGAGGAGAGTAGCTGTAGTCTTGGATTCCAGTCCACCGCAGCCTCCCCAGGCTGGAGCTGGCAGACAGAGGCCTGCACAGGTTTCCACCTGCAGCCTTCAAAATGGAAGAATGGTCTGACCTCCCAGGTCTGAGGGGTGTGACTGAGCATCCTCTGGCTGTCTGACCCCTTCTCACCCTGACATCACTAGAAACCCTGCAGTGGGGCTCAGCCAGGCGTGGCCAAAGCAGGGCGTGGGCCCAGGGCTGCTGAAGGAAGGGCAGGGCCAGAGCCAGGTGCAGGAACAGGAGAACAAGGGGGAAATGGATCCTGCCACCCACCAGCAGCGGCCAGAGACAAAGAAGGCTCTTGGCAGGTTTACTTTGGAACCTGAAGCTGCCTGGCTGCTGGAGAGCTGGGAACTTCATCTGGAATCTGGTTTCAGCTGCTTCTCTGGGAGGCCCATACCCCTTCCAGGCCAGGGACCTGAGAGTGTGGATGCTGTGCTAGTGGGACCCTTCTTAAGACCCAGGACCCCATTGTCAGGGCTTCCAATGGAGGGGAACTAAAGAGGGTGAGGTAGTACTTGGGCACATGAGCCTATACACCTGCCCCATGGTCTCTGTGCATCCCCCAAGACCTGGGGCCTGGCTCCTTGAGGTTGCTCTGCCTCTCCCACTGGGGTAATGCAAGACTCAGAATGGAATTTGTCAGGCCCAAGGGGGCGCAGGCTGGGGCCTTCAGGCCAGGCTTCCTCCTGGGACAGCCTTTGGTGCTATTCTCCATCCCTGCCCAGAAATGACACAGTCCAAATGAGAGCCATCAGGTAGTCAGGAGAAAGGCTGAAGGGGGTGGGAAGAACATGGTGAAAGCATCAGAGAATCCCAGGGAGGACTTTGAGGGTCTCTTCATTGTCCTTCCTCAGTACACAGATAAGGAAAGTGAGGTGTAAAGGAGGAAACCCAAGGGTCCCCTGAGTAGGGACTAAGGCAGGTGGGTGAAGCTGAGCTCAGAATCACATATTTCAAGACAAAATACACAGAATAAAACACACAGGAAACCAATTGTATTGAATGCAGCTTTCAGAACACTTGAAAACCAATTTTTGATAATGTGTGTGCTTCTTTATTAATGTCTTAAATAAGATCGAGCTACCGGTCTAAGTACTGTAATTTTAAAGTAGCAATGAATAATTTTTGAGATACTAGCAGCAACTGTGGTGGATCAGAGGAAGCTGCAGCTTCCTTTGGTCACAGATACTGCTAACCCTCTGTTTAGTTGCCTACGATCATAAATGAAAGAAATGCTATATTTGAGTTGAAGGTGAATAAGAAGGGGATGTGAATTCTCTCCAGAATTCTTTCCCCATCCCTCCGAGAAATCTGTTAAAAGCTCCTGAACTACATAGTCAGGTGAAATTCATCCATACCCTTAGCAATCAGGAGAGTGGTTACCCTTGGTGGAGGAGGGTAGTTAGTGACTAGAGGGGAACCCAGGAGGGAGAGACTGGGAACCATCTCTTTCTTTGGGTTCTGCTTACCAGATGTGTTCAGTTTGTGGAAATTCATCCACCTGTACACTTAACATACACCTATCTGCATGGATCGTTTATTTCAATACAAATTACAAACACATCTTTGCTAGAACAGACGTGTGCAGGTGCAAGCTTGCTCTTTCTCTCTCTCTCTCTCTCTCTCTCACACACACACACACACACACACACACACACCTTTTGCCAGTGTGTACCAGTGAGCCTGTGCACATCCACAGGTGTACATGTGTCTCCAGAACTCTTGCAGGCACATGTACACAGATGGATACAGTCAAACAGAGAGCACTATTTTTAACAAACAATTCCAAGCTTAAGGGGTGGCTTTTCAATATACAGAACTAGTGATTGCTCATGGTGGAAAGGGTTGCCCTGCAAAGGGCTGCTGTCAACCAGCCTGGGGTATTCTTGTTTTGTTTTGTTTTGTTTTGTTTTGTTTTGTTTTGTTTTGTTTTGTTTT
>JAJEJO010004038.1:147135-180316 GCA_020662805.1 Glaucomys volans
TTGTTTTGTTTTGTTTTGTTTTGTTTTGTTTTGTTTTGTTTTGTTTTAATAAAAAGAATAATGACCTTATTGTTTTTGCAAGCTCATCATTAACAAAATCGAGCAATGAATAAAAGTACAAAGAAAGTTTTAAATTACCCAAATTTCTCCCCAGCTAAGGAGAAAAAAGCCGTAATTCACATTTGGTGACAAGTGTTATAGAAGTCTCTGTGTTCACTCAGAGAAGGAAGGTAGACTGGGAAATGCTTTTATGGAGTGGAAACCTACTCCCTCACCTGCTATTTTTAACAGAGATGCTCCTTTAACTTCATGTGAATGAAACACAAAAAGGATGCTGAAGATGGGGTTGCCTTAAAAGCGTAGGTCCGTGACTTCTGCCTTCCGCCTCCCTCCACACATTCCAGGCTGCGTCTCCCTAGGGACCAGAGGCACCCTTTTGAGGCTGGCTGTCTTGTGTTTGCTCAGTGTTTACCTGCCGCTTGGCCAGGTGCCTGCAACCCATGGTGCTCGGGGCAGCCCCAAGTCCAGGCCTTTGGTTGACTGTGCGGGGTGGGTGCAGCGCAGCTCATGGGGTCATTAGTGACATACTTTGCAGGAGTAAGATCAGGGCAAGCCTTTGGTTGACAGGAAGGGATTCTGTCCTGGCAAAGATCTCCAACAGGTGTCCATCCTGCCCTCTTGAGCTGCTGCCCGGCCTTCCCGGTCTGATGTGGTAATTAGCAGCACAGCCTCCTGGCTTGGTGTCACCGTCAGGAGCCCTTCTGACCACATCCTGTTTTGGTGGTGCAGCAGGGAATGCATTCTTCTGCCTTGCTGTCATTGGCAGAGTATGTTCACACCAGGTTCTGGATCGTTTGAGGCCACCAGGGGCCACATTCTCCCGGTTTGACGTCACATGCATGTTCTGGCTGGATGTCCTAGTGGATAGTGGTCACTGTTTTCCGGTTCTGCTGTCCCTTGGGGTTGGCATTTATTTGTCCACTGGGAGGAGGGGAGCAAGAAGCAGCACGAGGAGCCAGAGGTGCTCCCTCAGCATTTCCCATGTTTGGCAGCAGATTAGTTGGGGAGGATGTGGTATCTTGGGGATTCCTTTGAGAGCTTCAGCAGGGGCTCCATCACAGCTGTGTACACCAGGCTGCCAACATCTGGATGAGAGCTCCCAGCTGTTTCTAGGAACCCACAGGATTTTCCTGGGTTTCCTACAGCAAATGCAGAAGTCACATCAGTTGACGCCCCAGATGAGATCTGCCCACTGTGCCCCCCATAGACACCTGGCGCTGTGGGGGACCAGACACCACACCCCTGGAGAAGAGAGGGAGGACTTGGTACTTCTAATGCCCTCAATGTGTGCTTTCAGTCATTCATTTGTTCAGGGCCTGCTCTGCCAGGGATCTGGAGTAGAAAGACGGCAGACTCCATCCCCCCTGCCTCATAGAGTAACCTTCCTGAGCCCAGGGCTGTGGGCACCAGTTGTGGAAGTGTCACCAGTGAAGACAGCTAAGGGACCAAAGGGTGTGAGTCTTTCGTCCTGTGCAGCATGGAGCAGGATCCTTGCACCTAGGATTGTTAGGGAGGTAAGGAGGATAACCTCCCTGCCAGTACCCCACAGGATCAGGGTTTACTCAGGCTAGTGTCAGCCAGGTGTGCCTGTGCTGTGGTTGGAAGCCTGGGGTCCCGAGCCTCTTTGCAAGTCAGGTCCTTTGCTCCACCTGCACAGCCACTCCTGGCAGGTCTGGTCATCCTGCCCTCTGACCCTGGCATCCCATCAGGCCCATTGTCTGTGTCTTCCAGCCTCCCCCAGGCAGCCTGAGGAGAGCCTGTGCCCCAGAAGCAGGATGAGAAGATGGCAAACTTCCTGTTACCTCGGGGCACCAGCAGCTTCCGCAGGTTCACCCGGGAGTCCCTGGCGGCCATCGAGAAACGCATGGCGGAGAAACAAGCCCGCGGCTCGGCCACCTCGCAGGAGAGCCGGGAGGGGCTGCCCGAGGAAGAGGCTCCCCGGCCCCAGCTGGACCTGCAGGCCTCCAAAAAGTTGCCGGATCTCTATGGCAACCCACCCCGAGAGCTCATTGGAGAGCCACTGGAGGACCTGGACCCCTTCTATAGCACCCAAAAGGTGACTGCCGCCTTCCCCACCCTCACCCTTCCATGCACCTCCCTGAAGTGCAGCAGAAGAGACAGGGCCTTGCCTCCATCGGGGCCATGTTGGGGGCAAGTTCCCCTGGGCTTTAGGGGAATGACTCACTGTCAATCTATATTCCAATCACCTTTGTTTTAGAGTTCTCAAATAAAGACAGGAATTATGCAGCCCAAGCTGCTGGTCTGGTGCTATGAAGCAGCTTCTGTTGACATCTCACCTCCAGGTGGAGGTCTTCTTTGAGAATGACCTGTGGCTGGGTGTTCACCTCCCAGGGACTCCTCAGAGTCCTCCCCATCAGGAGGTGTGCATTGGAACCAAGCCCCAAATTCTGCCCTGGATCCAGTGTGGGGCCCAGGGCACAGTGTGTGGTCACCTCTACTAACTAGGGACAGTGCACAGCCCCACCCCTCTGGTAGCACAGCAGCCAGGGCCACAGCAGCAGCCCCTGAGCCTTGTGGGCCTATAGTGGGGCCATGAAGGCCACTGGGAAATCGGGGGCAGGAAGAGGTAATGGGGCAGTGACTGCTGGGGGTGTGGTATGGTGGGGGAGTCGTTCTACCATTGATCCTCCTGAGTGGGGAGAGGAAGCAGCTTTTGTCCACCAGGGCAGGTGACCAACTTCCTCCCTGCATTGCTTCTACCCAGGAGCTAAGTTCCCCCATCTGGAACTGGCCTCCTGCCCTGCCCTGGCCTTCTCTGTCAGGACCTTGTGCCCCACTTTACACCCACCCAGACCACAGGCACACAGGACCCCTCTGAGGCTTAGACTCCCACTGGCTGCCCACACTTCCAGGCCTCATTGCTGGAGGGAGGCAGGCTTGGACCTGCCAGGAAGCCGAGTACCAAGGACAATGGTGGCCGCTCATATTTCTGCCACCAGCCTCAGACTGAGGAGGCACTTGAGGGGCAGACAGGGCAAGTGTGGTCAGTGTGCCAGCGTGTGAGTACATGGCAGGTGTGAGCTGGTATGCCTGTGTTACCAAGTGCTGGATGTATGCAGTGGTGGTTTGAGAGCGTTTAAAAGCCTGAGGGTGTGTGGCATGAATGCCTATGTGGGTGGATGCATGTGTGAAGGGAGTCCCCTCCCCCAGTCTATATAAACAGGAGGAAAGGAGACTTTGAACCTGGGCCTGCTCCCAGGCAGGACCTGATGTACTTCCCCTTGGTTCCAAGTGACTCAAGTCTGGTGAAGGTTGGGGGATGGGCGTAGCTGGGGTCAGAATTATTAGGCTGGAAGGTGGGGGGGTCTTATGTCAAGGTTGGTGAGAGCTGGAAGTAAGAATTGGATTGGGGTTGGGCCACAGCTGGTAGTGAATCAAGGTTACCGTGGGCAAATGGGTGGTGATTAGGTTGGAGATAGCTGGGGCAGGCAGAAGAACCTGAATGAGGTCAGGTTAGGGGTGGGCTTTCGGAGACTGGTGTCAGCCTGGGAAGAGTTGAGAACACCATCTTTTCTGTCCCTATGTCTGGGAATGTTTGAATAGTGGCTCCAAGTGTGCTCCTGGCCTTGAACTTCTGGTCTCTCCTTGCTGACCCCCTGGCCACTCTACCTGGAGCCCCGTGGGCTGATGGAGACACTGCAGCAGAACTTTTGGTTCTAATCTATCTGGCCAACTTGTCTCCCAGCCCAGATGAGCTGGAACCTAGTGTCACCAGCTCAGCCCTTGGAGAAGTGAGATTCCAGAGCTGTGCCCATCACACACCTGGGCAGATTGGGAAGACCTCTGTCCTCTGGGCTGCTGGCCCAGACTCCCACCTGCTGTGCTTGTGGCTCCACCTCCAGCACTCATTGCTCCCTTGCTGCTCTCCTCTGCCCGTAGGTAGGCAGAGATCTTCTAGAAACCAAGGAATGGGGTTCCCTTGAGCTGCTCATGATTCCCCAGAGGAAGATGCTAGGTTGTCATTTGCCCTGGACTCCAGGAGACAGGGTCTCAGGGAAAGCTGTCCCAGGAAAGTTCAGTATTTTCCCCTTCCCTCCTCCTTGGCCGTATATCCTCCCAGCTGACCCAGCCCCCCAGCCATACTCTCACTCCCCAGGAGCCAGGTAGGGAAGCTATGCAGGTCCAGGAGGGGTCAGTGGAGGGAGAAGGGGAAGGAGGAACCATCCCAGGTCTGGGCCTCTGCTGTGACTACAGTTGGGCAAGAACTATGGAAAGCCCCTTCTTGGGACTGTAATCCTGTAAGTCTCAACCAACCTGACCCTACCCTTAACTAGGCTGCTCCCCACCTCACCCATGGGTGAAGCAATGGGGGCCATGAACCTGCTGGGTGTGCTAGCTGTCCTTTCCTCCTTTCCTCTGCCCCTCTCTTCCTTCCCCAGCTAGCCACAGTCCTAGGACTCTGACAGCCTTCCCCAGAAGCCTCACTCTGCAGGGCCTAGGGGCTGCTGCTTCTGACCTCTCATGGCTCTCTGTCCACAGACCTTCATCGTACTGAATAAAGGCAAGACCATCTTCCGGTTCAGTGCCACCAATGCCTTGTATGTCCTCAGCCCCTTCCACCCTGTCCGCAGAGCAGCAGTGAAGATCCTGGTTCATTCATATCCTTTGCGGTTAATCCCTGCTGTATGCATCCAGGGGGCCTTCGCTGGGGATGTGCATAGGGTGCTGCCCCCACCCCTCCCCATCCTCCTTTAGAACCTAAGGTGGTGGTGAGTCCCCACTGCTCCTCAGACAGGCCGCAGAGCCACCACTTAAGGACTGGTTGGAATTGTAGAACCTTGACTCTACCCTAGACCCGCCAAGCCAGCTTCTGACAACACCCCCCCAGGGCATTCTTGGGCATATGAAAGTTTGAGAAACCCTCCTGATTCTTCAAGTCAAGTTCCTGAAAGACCCCAGAATAAATGAGACCCGTTAGCATTCCCTGACTTCAGTGTTGGCTCCACACGTTCCCACCCACGACGGCCCCTGGGCCCTCTACCATCCCACCCACTTGCAGTGACCTTCAAGCAGGTTCCCCGGGCTCAGACAAGGAAAAGCCATTTCCCAGTAAAGAGGCCTCCAGTTTATCTCACGTGGGCATCTTTCGAGGGAGGCAACACTTGCTTTGGACGAGGTGTTGACAAAATGTTTGCAGTTTCAGAGCATCTCAAAGAACTCTGGTTAGCGTTAAATTACATAAACCACAGCTTAAAAAAGCTCCAGCCTACTGAGAGAGCTAGCGGAGTGGCGCAGTGGGATAAGGGCCCCGTACTGGCTTTGGGCCTGAGAGGGGCCTCATTCAGACAGCACAGGGAATGGGGTGCCAGGCACTACTCACAACTGTTCTCTGAACTTCAGAGAAGAGGCCTCACACATAGCCAGAGCCTCAAAGAGGGAGCAGCATGGACCAGGGCAAGTGCACACTGCTGGACTCAGTGGCATGCCTGCTGGTGGGTCTGGTGGGCCCAGCAGAGCTCCCAAGGTCCCCCTCGGCTCTTCTCTTTGAGTGGGCATTACCCTTGGGAATTTTACAGTCCCCTTAAGAGTGATAGGGCAGCTACACAAATAGCTGTCATTCCTGCCAGACTGTGGTCACAGCAGGGTGAGAACAGAGCAGCGGGAAAGGCAAGCTACTTTTGTGCTCTGAGCCTGTCTCTGGCCTCACTCCAAGGGCGTGGCCTCTCTGAAAGCATCCTCTGGCTCTCACCTGGGGCTTCTTCTCCAGGTATCTAACCAACCCAGCACTGTTTGGCAGCCTAGAACCCCCCAGGGATGCAGCAGCAATCCCAGAGCCCCTGCCAGGAGCTGGGCTGGGCCACAGGGCCCAGAAAGGTCAGGGAGACAGATAGGCAGGCAAAGGAGGCAGTGGGGATGGTGGAGTCCCCAGCCTAGCTAGTCACTGCTCCATTGAGCCTTGACTTTGAGTCTATGCATTGCTGATTGTACATGAAAAGACCGATCCTAAGAACTCTAAGCTGCTCTATCTCCCCCAAGGCAGCTGCCCCAGGGAAGTGATCAGCATCCTGGAGGCCCTATGCTGGGCTCCCAGTGGCTGCCTTGGCCCTCCATTGCCTGGAGATGAGAGCACATTGTTGGCCCTCACTAGCACCACCTAGTGGGCTCAGTGGGCATTGGGGGAAGAAGGGGACCCAGATTTGTGGGGTTTGCCCCTCTGCCGCCTGGAGCCCTGACATCTCGAGAGCCACACACCTTGAGTGCATGGTGCTGTACTGATCAGTAGCATCAGCATCACCCGGATTTTGTAGGAATTACTGAATCTTGAGCCCCACCCCAGAACCTGTGTTCTAGCAAGGTCCTCACAAGCACACCGCTAAGGTAGTGGCTTCCAAATGCCAGCCTGTGAGGGCTACCTCAGCATCACCCGGGAGGTTTGTTTAAAAGGCAGATTCTTAAGCCTTTCCAGACCAGAACCACCAGTGCAAGGCCTAGGAATCTACCAGCTCTTCCCACATCTCCTTTTTAAAAGTTAAGGCATACTTCCTATATCATTCGATATATCATTAAAAGCACACAATTTAGTGTTTTTTAGTACATCCATAAGTTTATGCAGTCATCACCACTGCCTACTTCCAGGAGATTTTCATCACCCCAAAAAGAACCCCTGTGCCCACTGGCCGTCACAGCACATTTCTAATGAACAGTCAGATTTTGTGTTTTGAATTGTGGACTTTCACTTTGCTTAAAATTTTATATTCATTCAAGCATCCATTGAGTCCCTGCATGTGCTAAATTCTGTGCCAGGCTCTTTGGAAAGGGCAGGCAGGGCAAAGGCATATTTAGAAGAGGGCAGGAACACAGCCTGGTGAGCGAACCTGCTCCCTGTAACAACCAAGGGGCCCCCAGAGTGGCACACTAGCGACATGCTGCTGTTCCCCTTGGCTTGGCTCTTGACTCTGTGCTTGCAACACGTCCCTGGGAAGTTGCTGAAAAAGTAAATAAGGCACACAGAATTACTTTTTCTTACATATTTTTGTAATAATCCTGCAAAATGTATTCCTGCCGGGACTAAATAAAAGAAACCCACTGGTCTCCAAATTCCACAGCAGTCACATTCAGAGAGGCACCGTGTTCACAACGAGAAGCATTTTTGCTTTCCTGGGTGCCCAGAATCTGCTCACAAAACCCTCCCACGTTTCTCTACCAGGTTCAAATGGACAATCAAACCATGTATGTATGTGTGTGTATGCAATGGGCACCCACATACGTGTTTGTTTAATAGCACACACTCATGAAAATACCCCATGGTTAATTCCCTTCTCTTTAGAAGTCCTTGGACTCCCTGGGATTTGAAGACTTAAGCAGCCCAAGTTTCAGGCATTCCCCACAAACAGTGCTGGCAGTCCTTGCTGGTATTTTAATCATGAGGCCAGGAGTGGGTGTTGGGGACAATGACACGACAGGATTGAAGATGTTCAGCTGAGCTCAGGCCTGGAGAGCTGGCCTTTGCCTCTGCCCACACAAAGGACCAGCTTGATCATCGGCCTGAAATTAGCGGCAGTGCAAACAGGTATGCTTTGGCCAGGCTTTCAATTGACTCATCTGTCTGGTATTGGCCACATGCTGGGCTCCATGGGGGACCTGGGATGGTTTGGGCAGACTCACATGGACTAGGGGAACAGTCCAGGTAGGAAGAGACCTCGTACACATCTGCACATGCACACACACAGAAGGAATGATTAAAAATAGTGTAAGTGCTGTTCTCGAGGTCAGGAAGCCAGGCAAGATTCTGAGCAGTCAAGTGGCAGAGGGATGAGAAGCTGCCTCAGCTCACTCCAAAGCCATGGCTGGGTCTGGAAAAGACAAAACCCAGATAGAAGACTGAGGATGTAGCTCAGTGGTACTAGCAGGCCTGAGACCTGGGGTTCAATCCCCAGCACTACACACACACAAAAATCCTGATAGATATCTCCTGTGATTGCCACCATAGGACCAGCCTATGAGCCCAAGCTCTCCCCGTGAGCCTTCATGTTAGAGTTCTCCCTCCCCTCTGTGTGTCCAGCCAAGTCCTCTGGTCCCAGGCAGCCTATCCACCATTCTGCTCTTTGCAGAAGGACCTTTACTCCTTTGTAAGGAGAACTGTGAGCAGCCACCTAGAGCTGGGAGGAGTTGGCTGCTCAGGGAGAGTCTGGTAGTCCTCAGTCCCCACAGCTTCCCCAGGGCTAGCTGGGTGACTGACTGATGGAGGAACTGTGGCCAGTCTTGGTGCCTAACTAAGCTTCCTCCAGAAGCTTCCCTGCCCAGCCCAGCCAGAATTGTGTCTGGTTTCTCATAACATCCCATTTGGGGACTTTTCAGGGAATGGCTCTGCTGTCTCCCATATAGGGCCAGGCACTCATGCTCAGGTGGGATTTGCTCTTTAAAATGACACTCCGTTTCATCCTCCCTCAGTGTCAGTGAGGGAGTTTCCTCACTCTCAGTGGAGCCCTTCCCCTCATTTGGTGTTTGTACTTCTATGGGCAACACAGACCAGGTGAGGAATAGCATACCTGCGTGGCAGGTGAGGGCCTGAAGCCATGTGATTCATGCAGGCCCATCAGTCCAGAGGCAGGAGAGTGGACCAGGTGGCCCTGGGTGCGTGTCCTTGTACAGAGAGGGAGCCTCAGAGGTGAGGCCTGAATGGGAGGAGGAAGGGCGAGGCTCAGGGCTGGCCCTGCCCCCATCAACTTTGCACTGTATACAGTAGTCTTCTACTGCTGCTAGAACAGATGGCCACAAACCCAGTGGATTGAAACTGCACACATTCATCACCGCCCAGTTCTGGAGGTGCTTACTGAGCTAAAATCAAGGATCAATAGTAGGGCTGTGTTCCTTTTTGGTTGCTCTAGGGGAGAAGCTGTTTTCTAGGCTTTCCCCATCCTCTGGAGGTTGTTCACATTCTGTGGATCAGGACGCCCCAACCATTCTTCAAGCCAGGAATGGTTGGTTGCGTCTTTGACAAGACTCTGGTCCCCTCTTTTATAAGTACTCTTATAATTACATTGGACCCACCTGGATCTTCTGGGATACCATCTTGACTTCAAGATCCTTAATTTAATCATATATGCAAAATTGTTTTTGTGATATAAATACATATTCACAGTTTCCAGTTATTCAGAAGTGGGCAACCTTAAGCAGACCATTTTTCTGCCTATGATACTAAACTGGAACTTAACCTCTTCACTCGGTTTTCTCATCTCTTAAAATGGAGAGAGAGTCCCCACCTCATAGGGTTGTTGAGAAAATCAGATTAGTTAATGGACTCAGAGAGCAGAGCCTGGCTCCCAGGAAGGCTCAATAAGTATCTGCTCTTGGCACCGTTGCCTACCTGTTTCAGGAATCATCTGGGATCCTCAGTAGACAGTTTGGCAGTGGATCCATGGGGATGAATATGGCTGGTTAAGGAGTTTGTTAACTGTCTTTCCAGTGAGGAGAGCTCTGGAATGTGGCCTGGGTGGGGCGATGTGTTTAAGAGAGGAGGGTCCCAAGATGAGTTTCTGACCCACCTCTAAAAACTGGAAGAGGAGCTAGTCCTGGCCATGGAGACCCTTGCAGGCAGAGAAATGGGCAGATGCCCATTGAGGGAGGAAACCCAGTACCTGGAGAGGTGCCCTGCAGCCAGGGTCAAACAGGGGCTTCCTTGAGGGCACCAGAGCTGAGCATTCCTGTGGGCCAGCCCTGATTGGCTGAGAGGAGTTTCCAAAGCCCAATCACGTCCCATGAGAAATAGGAGAATTCATTATCCACTGGAGGCTGGGTCCTGGAGGCTGATTTCCTGATTGCCCGGACTCTTAAAAGGAGGACTGGAGGTGGGAAGAGCATCTGCCTGGTTAGATTCCATGAGGGGCTGTCTGCCTCTCTCCAGCCAGGGCAGTCAGCACTGGGGGGCCTTCCTACCAGGTGAGTGGTGCTGTGCAAGGGAGGAAAGAGGCAGTCCCTGGAGCTCAATTACTGCAGCTCCTGGGCTGCCTGTGGGAATCACCTTTGGCAGCTGTGTGCTCAGGGCTGAGGCTGGGGCGTGGTGTCGTGAGCCTGGGGGCAGCCACAGGGAGTGGAAGGCACCTCTCCACTTTCTGGGGTTCACTTTCCTGGGGAGGAAATTTGTAAAGGCAGTATAGTGCCCCTGCCCATGGACAGGACCCTGGGAGTCCCCTAGCCTCATGAGGCCCAGGCTCTGCCCCTAGCTCCTCTGCAGGTCTTGCAGAGATGAGGGAGGAGTGGAAGAGGTCTGTGAGAACCCTGTCCAGCCTGAAACAGCAGCCAGAGTTAGGGGTTCCACAAGGCCTGGGGCCTTCGCTATAAGGCCAAGGGCCCACAAGAATGTCCAGGACACAGTCCTCATATTTGAGGAGCTTCCCTTCTGGTAGGGATATGGGAGCTTTTTCATTCCTAAGCAACCACACCTAAAAGAGGGGATGGCTCAAAGGGGTTGCCTGATGTTCTGGGGTGCTGAGGCCAAGGAGTTGGGACAGGCTGCTGGGAGCTGGGGAGGAGTTTTCTAGACAGAGCAGAAGACAAGAGTGAAGGGTAGGTGCAGCAGGAAGAAGCAGCCAGGGAAGCAGTCCTCTGCTCCCTGGGATCGATGGGTCCCATAAGGTAAGTTGTTTGGCAGCAGAGTACTCAGGAAAAAGCCCACCTGGGCTGCTTCCCTAGATGTGAGGGAGGGAACTTAAGGCCTGGCCCTGCCCGCCTTGCCTTTCCCACCCCAGGAAGCACTTTGTAAATGCCCATCTCCCTCTCACACTGAATAAAAATCTCTCAAGTCTGAGATCTGCCCAGCCTCCCCCCTTTCTTCTATGCTGAACCCCACAGAGAACCCTGCCAAAAATGTAGTGTCAAGTGTCTGGTACCCACTAGGGGCTGTGCAGTAGCACAGGGGTCCAGCAACAAGGCCAGGCAATGGTCAGAGACCAACCTCAGTAGAGAGGCATTGACATGGATGGGTCACAGCCCCAGTGTGTCCCCTTGGAGCCTCTCTTACTGATCTGGCAGCACTGGGCTGGCAGTGACGGCCCCAGGGGCATGACTCTACGTGGAGGTGGTGTGGCTGGCCCTCTGTCCACAGCTTTCCTTGACCCCTGCGCCACGCTCTTCAGCATGCTCATCATGTGCACCATCCTGACCAACTGTGTGTTCATGGCCCAGCATGACCCTCCGCCTTGGACCAAGTATGTCGAGTAAGTATCCTCAGCACCTATCCTCCGTTGGCCCCATCCCTTTCTTTTCCACTCCATGTCATTGTCCCTAAAGTCACGCTGGAAGCGGATTGTGTCCAGAGTCAAAGGCCACCCCCACCTTCAGGCTTGGACCAGCTTCCATCCTCTTTTGCCTTTTCCAGTCCTGCCAAGCACTGACTTTAAGTTGTGCCTTCAGGGGAGGAAATTCCCCTGATTGGCAAAGTGGGGAGTTCTTTTGTCAACACCTAAAGAGAATTGATGGCATTAGAGGAGCCTCTGAAATAATAAGAGTAATTTATTGAGCACTTAGCTCATGCTGGGCACTGTCAAAAGAACAATAAACATCATCTCCTTCAGCCCTCTGGCAATCCAACAGTGTAAGTACAGGCCCTGTCCCCATTTGATGGAAGAGCAGACTGAGAGTTGGAACAGTAACTGGCCTGATGTCATGCAGTGAGGCAGCATGGTAGCAGGAAAAGGCCAGGCTGTCCCTACTTCAGTACCATAGTCTGCTGCCTTTTTTCAAGTCCTTCCTTCTAGAACCATTTGCACAATTTGAGAAAAGTGCTTCTGGCCTTTCCTTCCCAAATGAAAGGAAAGGGAAGAAAAGTTTCTAAGAAGGTTCTAAGCATTTGACTATACGCTTTGTAGATTATTGTACCTGGCTCCTGTTCTTGGGAGACTGACAGAACATCCAACACCCTACATTACAATAGTGACTTTCCAGGTTGTTCTCCATGTTTACACAGGACCAAGCCACGTTAGAGGTGTCCAGCTGCCCCAGGCCTGGGATGTGGTCCTCTCCCATTCTAGCCATGTGAAACAGTCCCAGCATCCAGGCATTGCAGATTCTGCAGGCTTCCCCAAGCAGATTGAGTAGCTCCCACTCACTCTAATATACTGGAACATCAACACCCTTCAAGTCCAGGGTGGACAGCTGGACCCACCTACTATATGGGCAGTTGAGGAAGGACCAGGTTCTCTTTGCTAGTTATTAAAGATCCATACACCTGAGTGAGAGGCAGTGACTCTGCCTGTCCATGGTTTCTCATGGTGCAGAACTGGTGGTCGCCATATGCCTGTGCACATGGACCCCAGGGCTAGAGTGAGGAGATAGATAGGGATCTTCGTACACCAAGACAACCAAGAAAGATGGAAAGTTCATTGGACACAAAGCAGGCACTCAATAAAATCAATGGGAAGATGGATTAGTTAGCCAGATATTTGGAATAGCTGCAGTCTCCAACTTCAGCTCTGCCATGGGGTATTGTAGAGAGCCTGATATGATAGCCCCTGTGTGAGGCACTGCATGCAGCTTGTACCACATGGGAAGGCTGGTGAGCCTAGCCTATGGGCTTCAGCCTCCCTGAGAACCCCGACTCGCCTCTCCTCTCCAGGTATACCTTCACTGCCATCTACACCTTTGAGTCTCTGGTCAAGATTCTGGCTCGAGGCTTCTGCCTGCACGCATTCACCTTCCTTCGGGACCCATGGAACTGGCTGGACTTCAGTGTGATTGTCATGGCGTAAGTATCCTTCTTGCTGTGCCATGCTGTGCTATGCCAGGCCACACTGTGGGGTCTTCACACCCCCGCCCAGGCCCCAGACCTTCCTGGCTCCCCCACTGCAGTCCCCCTGCAACTCTGCACTCAGATTGTGGAGCAGCTAGCCTCACTACTGTGGCAGCAGGAGGACAGGCAGAGGCCCTCAGCCCCTGGTGGGAAAAAGCAGATCTACAGTAGCTTAGATGGTCATGGTGGTCAGGCTCCATGTCTGGGGACCATGACAGCCCCATGCTCAAGGGACATCGTTAAGATTCTCTTATAGCATCCTCTTCCCTTTCCATCAAGAGAAACTAATATTATAGCCCCAAATCTCTGGCCCACTGTTCACCAGTGAACAGTGACCTGGATTCCAAGGTGATGAAGAATGAAATTAAAGTAAAGGAGCCTTGAGAAGTGACTTGACACCCCCAGGTGCTCGTGCCAGATGAACAAGGGCATCTGCTGTCTCCATTCAGAGGCCCTGCATTTGGCACATTGTAAAGCCCCCGGTCATTGATCCAATCCAGTGGAGCTTCATACTAGCCAAGAGGTAGACTGGAGGGGGCTACTTAGCCCCATTTAACAAAAATGAGAAAACTAATGCCAAGGATGCATAGGGAGCCCACCAGAAAGTTCCCAGCCTGCTGCTCCCAGATGAGGCCTCACTTCCTTTCCCAGGAGATCCTTGCAGAGGGGTCAGTGTTGAGGAGGTGCTCTGTCCAGGATGTCTCAGGGATCAGATGGGACAACTGATCAGGTCAATGACCCTGCTGTGCAGAAGTCCTGGTCAGGGGCTCAACCATCAATCCTTTCTGCAAGCTGAGTACTCAGCATGTATAGGGCTGAGCACCACATCTCAGCAAGGAGGGAGCTGATAAGTTTCTACTCCTACCCTGGCAAGCCCTTGATTTCCTCACATGTAAAAGGACAGTGTCATGCATAGTGGGATCCGAGGCTCAGTTAACTCCTATTTTCTGAGATTCTTGGATTCCCTGAATCCACCTGTTCTTGACGAAGTCTTTAACCCCAGACATGGGCACCCCTGAGCTCAACCATCTGTGGTGGAGAGAGACAGGGCACAGAGGGAAACTGAACTCTGTTGATGGGGTAATTTCAAGCTTGGTGGCAATCCTGGGTTTTAGAAAATGCATCAGAACCTCTGTTTCTAGATATGCTATTTGTGAGCTCACTCCAGCCCTCTCTTTTACAGGTAGGGAAACTGAGGCAAAACTGCGGCTTGCCCTAGTGTAGATCTAGGTCTCGGTGGAGCTGAGTGAACAAGGAAAAGAGTAGTGGGAGATGAAGTTGCAGAATGGTGGGATGGGGGGTGTGTTACACCATCCTCAAAGGTTATGTTAAGAACCAGGAGTGACGGGTGCTACTGAAGGATAAGAGCAGGCAGATCCGTGATCTGATTTACATTCTGTAGAGTCCACCCCAGCTACTGTGTGGGCCACAGACAGGATGGGGGAATGGTGGAAGGACACAGCAGTTAGGAGTCTATTTTGGTAACCAAGGGAGAGAGGAGAGTGACTGGGACCAGAAATGAGAGACCCGGTCAAATTCTGGAGGAATTTTGGAAGATCAAGCTGTTGTTTTTTGGTTGGAGCATCTGGATGGATGGTGTTAGCCTTTGTTGAAATGGAGAATTGAAGGGAGGCACTGACTGAGGGAGGAAGAGAATCAAAAGCCTGGTTTGGAATATGTTGAAAAGCATCAGGGTACAATATTGAGTGGGCAACTCATCTGGAGTTTCCTGAACTCATCTGGAGTTCAGGAAAGAGGTCCAAAGTGGAAATAGCTCCACAGATGGTATATAAAGCCAGGGACCAAGTGAGGTCATGTAGGAGAGAACATGGCTGTGGACAGTGCTGTGGGACACTCCAACATCTTGAGGTCAGGAAAGAAGAAGATCAAGCAGAAGACTGGAGGGAACTGGCCAGAGAGGGCAGAGAAGAACCAGAAGAGAGTGGTATCTGGCGAGTGGTGGCACACGCCTATAATTCTAGCGGCTCGGGAGGCTGAGGCAGGAGGATCACAAGTTCAAAGTCAGCCTCAGTAATTTAGCGAGGCCCTAAGCAACTCAGTGAGACCCTGTCTCTGAATAAAATACAAAACAGGGCTGGGGATGTGGCTTAGTGGCTGAGTGCCCCTGCATTCAATCCCTGGTTCGAAAAATAAAAATAAAAAAGAGAGTGGTATCCAGGAAGACATCTGAGGACCATGATCCAACTTGAAGCACACCTGGAGGAGGTTGAGGAAGTTGATGACTAAGGAGGGACTGTTGGGTTCAGGAAGGTCATTGGAGCCTTGACAAGAGAAGTTCCAGTGGAGTGGAAGGACACACCTGGTTAAAGAGGGTTCAAGAAAAATGGGGAAGGGAAGTATGGAAGTATAGACATCCTTTTTATGGGCCTTCTATAAAACAGAACAGAAAATGGTATGGTAGCCAAAAGGAAATATGGGTCAAGGGAGGAATATGAAAGAGGGTAGGCTAATGGAAATGATCCTGTAGAGAGGGGACATTTGATGGTGTGGGCAAGGAGTGGAGATTGCAGGAACAAAGCCCTTGAGCTTCCAGAGGGAGCAGGAATCCAGTGCCTAGGTGGAAGGTTGACCTTCAGCCTAGGGAAGGCAGAATTTCAGGTGGAGATGGAGATGTATTGATGGAGTTGATGATGAGAGAAGTAACTTCTCTTCTGATTGCTTCTATTTTCTCCGTGAAATAAGCAGGATCATCAGTGAGAATGGGAGCTTGCCTGAGACTTGAGACAGGGAGAAACCTGTGTCACAGCTGGGAGACTGCACTGACTTGGGGACAGAGTATGACTGCCAGACTGGGCTATGGCTGTAGGGTGCCCTGTGAGCCAGGGGCAGCAATCCACAGGGCCCTAAGGGCCAGGTGACAGAGAAGGAAGAGGGCTTCAGGCAGGAGAGGGACTAGTATCCCCATAGTGGAGCCTAAGCAAAGTAATGTCACCACAGAGATACTCTTAGACCCCAGGTGAAGGAAATGCCTTCCTTGCCAAATACTATACCAGAACCAGGCATGGCAGCAGAACAAGACCTCAGAGGCTTAGAGAGCATCTCATAGCAAAAGTACACTCACTCTCCATGAGTCTGTGTGGACCTACTGGAGTTTCAGCTTTGTGCTCTTGGTCGGACTGGCCCCACAGCTTTGGTTGACAGTGATTCTGCCTGACAAAAGCCAACTCATTCCTGCCTCTGAAGTTCATTCTGTTATAGATGAAGTGGTTCCATACCACAGGGCACCTAGGATGATCAAAGGAGTCTTGGGTGGCAGAAAAATGCAATTCAGTGAAACTCCCCATCCATCCTCCATTGTACAGATGGAGAAACTGAGACTCAGAAAGAATCTACCTTTTGACCAAAATGAATCAGCAGCAGTGCTGCAACTAGAACCAAGTGTCCTACCTCCTGGCCAGGGATGGATGGGAGAGGCATCCCTGCATCTGATGTTTCTGGGCAGGTATCAACCTGATGCCCCACTCCACCCAATTTAGGGGTGAGGGGGAGGGCGGGTTCTTGGAAGCCTACCAGACTCAGCTTGCAGCCCTCCAGCCAGAGCTCTTCCTGTGGCCCCCCTCTTGGCTGGGCATTACCTGTTAGTTAGCACAGCCTCCCACCTTCTGGGGTTGTTATGGAAACCAAACCTGGAGGGGAAGGAGGGAGGGTAGAGAGGAGGGGCGACAGTCACCCGCAGTTGCTAACAGTGTGGGTTTCCACCATCTCAAGACAGGGGTGGGGCAGCATCTGCCCCTCCTCATGGTTCCTCAGCCTCCAAAAAGGCTCTCACAGTGCCAGGGCCGGTGTGAGAGTAGCATTCTCATGGCCACCTCTGCTTTCTCTGAGGTAGGGCCCACAGTCTCACCCCAGCCATCTGTCCCTGGCTAGTCGCTTGGCCATAGCAGAGGAGTGGACTGACTTGGAGGAGGGTTTTGCCACTCCCTAGACTGCCCACCCACGTCACCTCTGAAGCTGGCCCTATGCCCTATAGAGAATCTCTCCTGCCCTCCCACATTCAGGGGCCCCAGGAGAGGCCTCAGTGGGGTCTGGGGTCCCCATATGGGAGGCAGCCGGATGCCAAGTTCTGGATAGAGTGCAACAGCCAGCAGGTCCCCACATCATCCACATGGTCCCAGACACACCGTGCCCTCACCCAGCCCTGCCTTCTCCTTCGAGACTCTCCAACCCACAGTTGCTCTCCCACACAAATACACCACCAGGCTCAACTCCCACTCTCAACCATTTGGCCAGCTTTGGAAGCCTGCCAGGAGCACAGATGTGTTCCTCCCTGTTCTGTCACCAGCCCATCCTTGTCACCTGGGGATCCTGGCTTCTCTGTGTTCAGCATCAGCTGCTGAGGAGGCAGATGATGAGTGGAGGGCAGGTATGGTCTGTGCCAAGGACCTTGAAAGTGAGGTAGGTAAGAATAGGCAGGGTATTCACTGGAGACACCAGGGGACCGACCAGGGCTATTGGAGGCAGGGGGAGAGAAGCAAGGATGGTTGTTCCCTCTCTGACCTGCACAGTGCTCTACTTACTACCTATTACCAGAGGAGCAGCCTTGAAACTAGTGTCCTGAATGAGAGACTGCTGTACTAAGCCACACCCAGTAGACCAGCATCAGGACGCTGAGCCCACAGCCTCTGGGGGGCTGAACCATGGCTTCTGTGAGATGGCAGCATTGGTAATATTCCAGGCTCAAGCTCACAGTCCCTTGGCAACACCATATCTAGACAGAGACTCCAAGAAGAATGTGGGACAGAGGCTTTGGGTTCTGCGCCATTGAGGAACATGGAATGGCTCTCAAAAGTTGAGAAGGAACTTGAATCAAATTAACAGACACACATAGAACAAGGAAGGTGACTTCTGCTCCCCCGTGAGTGATGGGGCTGCATTTGAGTTGCCACATCGGAATCTACAAGCTGAAGTGAGTCCAGGAACGGAAACCGTGCAGGAAGGGTCTGGTGTAACCAGAGGCAGAAAAGCTCTGGGAATGAATCTGCTGACTCCCTGTCTCTGTAAGGAGATGTGAGAGAGGAGGGAAAAGGCCCATCTACAGGGCCCTATGAAGATGGATGTGTCCCATGAGTGGAGGAGGATGTTCGTGTCAGCCTAGTGTCAGGACTTGACCCAGTGACAGCAGGACATTGAGTCCCTTGGCAGCCTGCCTAAAGAAGAATGGCCTCAAGAGGAATTCAGAGGCTCTGAGCAGAGTGTAGGGGCCTGGAGGCCCAGGCTGTTTGGCAGAATGAGTGTATACCATCAGGCTACTCTTGACACTTGCCCAGTGTCACAGGGCTGGTGTCCTGGGCCTGACATCATTCAGACACCTGGATCAGAAATACTTGGTTAAACATCAGACCTCCTGAGTTCAACGTCCTTGGTTAAACACTGGACACCTTCAGTTAAATGTCAGACACCCTGGATGCAAGGCCTTTGGTTAAATATCATCGGTCACTTGCCATTGTCCCAATGGCTTTGGTCACACACTGTCTCTCTATCTCTCAGACATCCATCTGGTCATGTGGTTGGTCCACTGCATGTCCTCACACTCTGTGTGGGCAGGTCCCTGCCCCCAAGAAACCAATGCCTCCTGCAACTGTGGACAGTCAGAGATGGACAGCTGTCCATGTTCTAAATGGGAGCCCCACAGCCACTCAACCCTGATGACCATTATTACTCAGACCCATTCAGGACAGACCATGAGAGCTGTTCGCCTCCCAATGTCACTCCTGTTGAGAGCCAGGGCCATCTGTGGAGGACACCGAGAGTACAAGGATGAGCCTGTGGTGGGGCACTGACATCACCCAGGGGACCCTCATTCTGCACCTTTCTCTTCTTGGGCTGTCCACTGCCTATGAGTAGTTAAAGAACAGATAGTCAGGAAACCTCCCTTCCATTCTTCAATGTCTCTATCTTGGGGACTCTTTTTTCCAGTGAGTACTCATGCCACCTCCACCTTGTGACATCAGTGCCTCCTGACCACTCCTTGCACAGAGAGATTGATAGTTGGAAAAAGGAAGTGGGTAGCCTTGGAGACCCAGTCACCCCACTGTTGTGATCTCAGCCAGGACCAAAGGGTCTCCAGGGTCAGAGCAGCCGTGCACAAGCTGATGACAGACAGTAGAAGATGCAGAACAAAATCAGCACCAGGAGCCCACTTGCTTCCGATATTACCTCCTGGAAAACAGTTTCCCTCTTCACTCTGATATGGCCCAAGCCTCAGACCTGTCACAGTTTTGTATCTCAGTCCCTAGAGACTTGGAGAATGACACAGAGTAGTTGCCTCCTAGTGCCAGTTGTTCATGGGAGCATCACAGACAGAGTCACCTGTGAGCTCGCTCTATGGACATCCTTGAGGATGCCTAGGTCCAGTATCAGGAGAGTTAAGATCAGGAAGAAAGCCCAGAGGAGGGCCCAGGCCATCCACAGCTCCCCTGAGGGGCAGGGAAAAGGGAGAGGGCTGGTTGGGGAGGGCAGGCTGAGGTTCTGCTTTGTAATTCCCAATAACTGTGGTTTGATTCTGCAGGTATGTATCAGAAAATATAAAGCTAGGCAATTTGTCGGCTCTTCGAACTTTCAGAGTCCTGAGAGCTCTAAAAACTATTTCAGTTATCCCAGGTAAGATGCCCAGGTTTGCCTCTCAGATCTCAGCTACAGTGACTCTCTCTCTGTCTCCCCCACCCCTCTCCTCCTATGACCGTGTGTCTCCTATTGGCGTGTTGTCACTGTCTCGTGTGTGAATTTCCCTTGTTACAGATATACAACTGAATTTGTGGACCTGGGCAATGTCTCAGCCTTACGCACCTTCCGAGTCCTCCGGGCCCTGAAAACTATATCAGTCATTTCAGGTGAAAATCAGGTTAAACGCCAAGGCTGGAGGGCCATGCCTGGGACTTTCCACCCACCTGGGAGTCAAGGCGACCCTCAGGAAGGCCCTGTGAATGTGCCTGTCACCAGAATGCCTTTTCCCAGAGCTCAGAGCGGTGGATGCACCTGTCCCCTCAGAGTCTCAGAATGGGCTTCAGGCTGCCCACCCCAGCCTGGCTCACTCTCAGACACCAGGGGCCACCGAGCACCCCACTGCAGGGCCTGCATTGAACCCAAACTCTTCCCCAAATGGTGAATTTCTCTTCCAGCTGAACTGAGCTGCTTACAAAGCTAAAAGCTTGCACATACATTGCTGAAGTGTCCATCCCCTGATTGGGAAACCAAAAGCACCTTGTTTGAGGAAATCCATATCAGCAGCCAGATTAAAATGGAAAGCCCCGGCACAGTCTTTTTTGGCTGAGTGCCCATTTCCAGCCTTGTGCCCTTTCTGGTGACATGTGCACAGCTGGAACCTCAGCCCCATTTGGTGGAAGGGAGTGTGCTCTGTGGACAGGCATCACTGGGCCATGGCGTCTAACAGCCCTCGCTGCATGGTGCGGTAGAGGTTTAGCAAACTGTGCATGGTAGCCTCGGGAAGAAATCCTCCTTGACAGATGTTGGCAATTGTGCATCGAAAATCTTCTAAGCCCAGAAGGTCTTGCTAGAAACCATACCACCCATCCATTCAGGAAACTCAAAGATGGCCAAGTCTTGAGAGCCGAGTTGGGTGAGGTGCTAGTGCTGAAGTTGAGTATCACCCAGGGGACTCTTACCCCAAGTCTTCATTAAGTCTCCCCAGAGTAATGAAAGCCAAACTCACAAAGTTCCCCCTGTTTTGAAGAACTTGCTCTGGAGAGACAGTACCCAGAGGCTCCTTCCAAAGCCTTCTCTGAATGTTCCTACACTCAGAACCAGAGAAGGCTCTTCTTTTAAGAAAGTGGCTGTAGGCAGTTCAGAGCTAAAGAAAGGATTAGATAAACCGGATGATCATATCCACTTCTGATTTGAATGCTAGTGGTTCCCAGGCCTACCAAAGAGTTTGGCTGCTATTGCCCCCAGAGGGTCAGAAGCCCTGCTCTGACATCCCTGCCCTGGGAGTTCCTTGGTCAGGTTAATTATATTGTAAGAGGAGCCCACAACTACTTTGTGTTCAAACTAAGCCTCAGAATGTTCCTCCTGGTCTCTGAACCCACCATGGTATGGGCACAGGGGCCCTTTCCCTCTGGGCCCTTCAGAGTGGCCCAGACTCTTATCAAGAGCCAGTAGCAAGGACAGTCACCCTTCAACCACTCCTGTGAGACCACCATTAAGATTCATATAAGTGCTCAGAAGCTTCCCAGTCTCCTCCAGGTTCCCAGGGACAGCCCCATAGGGGACTCCCACCCCAAAGTAGATGAACACTGACCACAATAATTAAGAAAAAAGCCATGGCCTGGTCTATTTTAAAAGAAAGAGTTACAAAGGAAAATATTTCAGTCCTGGAGAAAAGGAGAAAGACCACTGACCCCAGCCCAGGCCACTGCTCTCTTCAAGGCTACTAGCAGTCCACCAAAGCAGCAGACAGCAGACCCCAGAAGTGGTCATCAGAAGAATGCTGTGGGTGGCATGCAAGAGGACTCCCCAGGACCAAGCCTTACAGCTGCAGCCCTCTCTGGACTTCAGTCTCCTTTTCTGTAAAACCAGAGTGAAGTCAGAGTGGTAGGTCCCAAGGGCCCTCACACCCAGCCTGTCACAACTTCTGTGATAGCAGGACTTCCTACCTGACCCCTAGGACTCCCCTTCCTGGGCCTTGAAGAAAGAATCTTGTGAATCAGTTGGAACTATTCTTGCCAGAAGTGAAATCCATCATTGGTATGAGACAGGTTTAAAGGACTGGGTTACCCTCATCCTCGAACTGGATATTTTTCCAAAGCATGTCAGCCTAACAGTTGCAGTTTGGGTTTTGAAGCTGCTGCCCACCATCCCTCACTTGTTCCCCACAAGATATAAGCAGTGTCTCTAGGCCAAGGAAACAGCCCCAGATACGTGTCTCGCAGGGTGTCCCAGGGCCTCTCCTACTGATAACCTCTGAACTACAAAGGGTCGGTGGATCCTACCACCCACCGCTCTATGCTCAGAACCCTGCCAGGTCCACCCACTGTCCCCACAGTTGCCAACATCTGCCAGGACAATTTCCACAGAGTGCAGAGTGCCTGAGCCCTGGGCAGGCAGCAGTGACAGCAGCACCATGGAAAGGCCATCTTCTCTGCTCTCCCATGACTGCCTCCCAACACTGCCTCCCTGTTTCTGGGCCTTGGGCACAGTAGCCACAGGCGCTCCTAACACATTAACCGGCTGGACAGTGGATGGATGGAGCTTAATCTGAGATCTGGCCGCTTGGGCAGGGGTGGGGCCCTGCTGTTGGCAGAGGGGCCCCCACTCCCTGTGCTCCGCTCGCAATTGTCCTAGGACTAGAGCTAAGGGTCGGACTGAACGCGTCTACACGTGCTTTTCTGTCACCCCGCTGTGTGGTGCTGGCTTCCGCAGGGAGCTGGGCTGTGCAACTAACAGACCACGGCCTCTCAGCTTTGGGCAGTGGGAGGCATCGGGAGGGTCCCAGAGGGACAAGCAGATGGGGAAGGTGCAACAGAGGTCAACCCTTTCTCTTCACCCAAATATGGGCCCAAGCCAGAGCAGGCCTCTTAGGACATTGCCCTACACAGTCCCATCACACCTGTCCCCCTATGTTCCCAGTGCATATACACCAGCCCAGGACCACCCCCAGACCCTGGGTCCCCTAGTTGCTGCGAAATAATCAAAACCCCCTGTGTCATCAAAGAGAACCTCCTGCTGGGGTAGGAGGACCAGGACTGCTGTTTCTCTCCCCATCTCAGCATCCAAGCTGAGGTCCCTACATTCCCCCGGAGTAAGCCTGGACTTGGGTCTCTTCCCATGGACTACAGTGTAAGGGCCAGGGCCAGTTCTCACATACCTAGGAACCATCCAGAGTTCTCAAGAAGACCCCACTTTCTATGCCATTTCATATATTTGGCTAGTGGAGAGCAAAGAGGATCAGGTCCCTCTAAAAATACAAGGCAGGCTGGATTCCCACCCCAAGGCAATCAGGACAGAATCTCAGCTAAGGAAAGGGGGCTTTGGTCTTAAAGGTCTAAAGAAACCTCCCTCACTCTGTCTCCATTTCGTAGTTGGCCTCTCTGACCCCACCCCAGCGCTCAGGGCCCCAGGGAAGCCTAGCTCCCACCCAGAGGAGCATGGAGCCCATGGGTGACCCCACGTCTTTCTCACCTTCGCCAGGCCTGAAGACCATCGTGGGGGCCCTGATCCAGTCTGTGAAGAAGCTGGCCGACGTGATGGTCCTCACAGTCTTCTGCCTCAGTGTCTTCGCCCTCATCGGCCTGCAGCTCTTCATGGGCAACCTGAGGCACAAGTGCGTCCGCAACTTCACGGAGCTCAACGGCACCAACGGCTCTGTGGAGGCCGACGGCCTGGTCTGGGACTCGCTGGACCTCTACCTCAATGATCCAGGTGTGGACTGGCTCCGTGGCCTGAGGACACTTAATGAGACCATCAAGGCCATCCATCTGCCACATGGGCCTCACTAGAGGGCAGGCTCCTAGGGCCTTACAAGGGCACACTGCCCTTGGAGTTCCCAGGCGAGGCAGAGAGATGAGGTTTGAAGAACAGGAAGGATAGAGTTAGATGGAGGGGTAATTTTTGGAAGTGGGGCTAACCTGGGAATGGTGAGGAGACCAGCCTCCCTGTAAAGGAGTGTCAATTTAGGGAAAGGGAACCATGTGGAGCTGGGGTCCTTGGTGAGGCTTCCGGGTAAAGCCCCACCTCCTTGGCCTGGGGATTTTCCAGGCCATGTCACTTCCTTACCAGGTACTGATTCCATACACATGTACCCTGAACACTGTGAGAGAATAAGAGGGTGATTGTGGTGCAGTTGTGGAGGCCCCTCATTGCACTGTCCTGGGGTTTACACTTCCCTCCTCCAGGCTGATGTCCAGTGCCTCTCTGGATTACAGCCATCAATCTAGGTCAAAGGTGGACACTGGGACAAGGCCAGATGCCAGGCCACAAGCACCCAGAGGGCCATTTTGAAGTTAGGGCCGCTTACGTGTATGCCAGCTTGCCGCTCTGGAAAATAGAAACGGACAGAAGATCAATGAGTAAATGTGTTTATGGTTCAGCTGTGGCCTTCTAGGAGTGGTTCTGGAACTTCAGTGTACACCCCAGGAACCCAGAAGGCTCCAGAAAACACAGGCTGCTGGGTCCCAGCCCAAGTTCTGGGTCAATAGACCTGGCTGGCACTTGGGGTGCTGTAACTGACCAGTTCCCAGATGTGCTGAGGCTGCTGGTTGGGTACCACACTTTAACAACTGCTGCCTTAGACAAAGGCAGGTAATGGGGAGTGATGGGGACTGACAATGACCTCAGTGAGGAGAGGATAGGACATGTGTCCTGAGTCTCACCTGGTCCAACCCCGGGCCTGTCTGAAGGAACCAGTGTTTCCATGGTGACTGTGGTAGGCATCTCTTCCACCCTTTTATGCAGTGGAAGAGGGTCCAGAGCCGAGGAGTCAGTAGCCTGTCAAGGCAATGCAGTGACTCAGCAGCCAAGCTGGAACTCTGCCCAGGCCCTTGCCTCTTGGTTCATGGCCTCTCTTGACCTGCTGGCCCCCTGAGTAGCTGGGGGAAGCTCCCTATAGGGACCACTGAGGCCTTCCTGTGTCTTCTAGAGCATGAGGGACACTGACAGTGGAATGTCTGTGGAGGAAGAGGATCAAGTCCAGGGAAGCAGCTGGAGTTGCCTGAGGCCTGGCCAGGCCAAGGGTAGGGGTCACAGCAGGGGCAAAGTGGAAAGCAACCACCAATGATGTTTCTACCTCTGTAAAGCCCTAGAGGCAAGGTGGGAACCCCAAGGGACTGCCCAGTGTGCCTCTCACCTGCTGTTTCCCTTATAGAAAACTACCTGATCAAGAATGGCACCTCTGACGTGTTACTGTGTGGGAACAGCTCAGACGCCGGGTAGGTGGCACCCACCACCCAGGGGCACTTCTCCCAGCTGTCTCCTGGTGCTTTCTCAACTAACTGTGCCCTCTGTGTATGCCCCACCCCTAGGGACAGGGAGGTTGTCCCTGTTCTTCCTTCCCCCTCAGGACCCTGGCAGCTTCCCCACCCGACCTCCACTACAGAGGAGACAACTGTGAAGAGAAGTCAGGTTCAGATGGGCAGGGAGAGCCAAGAGAGCCCTGATGATGGGGGACTAAGGGGCAGCCCCACAGGGCCCCCCATCAGCCCAACCTTGACTCCATTTATTTTCCATCAGCTCCCTAGGGCCCATCTTCCACCCTAGGCTTTACTCCCTCCTTGCTCATCTGCCCAGGAGGGGTGAATGTCCTTCTCCCACAGCCTGGACTCTCTTCAAGGCCAAGCAGAACACGATCCTGGCTGCACCTGACTATGGTCCCCAGACACACTGAGACTCCATGTGCAATTTCCAGGGCTCTGAACACACTGGGTCTGGGGCAAGGCAATTGTGCCATGGGTTATTAAGTGAAGGGACTCACCTAAGACCCTGGGTGAGAGTGTTAGGACATTAGCAAGAACACCCTTGTTTGCATCCTCCCCCTTGCCAAGTGCATCTCCCCTCCCACCCCCTGCACTCACGCGCGCTCTCTCTCTCTCTCTCTGTCACACACACACACACACACACACACACACACACACAGCAGAATGCAGCCAGGGCTCCCTCTCTGGGAGAGAGGCTCCCACCTCCAGTTCCATGAGTTGTGCATCTGCCTCACTGGACAAGTGTCTGTGTGAGCCATGATGTAAACGGGTGTGTTCTCCAGACACAGCTAGGCCCAGCCTGTCCTGCCCAGGGTTATTCCTCCACCCTACAGCCCTGCCTTTATCCTGGGCTTAGCCTAGTCTCCCGTGCCCCCTCCCCAAATGCCCATGCTGTGCCCAGCTCCCCATGGGGTAGCAGGCAGAGGAAAGAGCATGAACCAGTCTCTAGCACTTCTGCTTCATGGGGAGAGGCAGCTCCGACAGCAGCAGTGTGTCATGTGGGCCAAAGAGGGGCTGGATGTAGGCTTCAGAGAATACAGACAGGTAGTGAGAAGAGGGAGATGGTATCCTGGGTGGAGGCACAGCATGAGCAGGCATGGACGCCAGACCCCACAGTGTGGCCCTGGGGCTGTGCAGCTCAGCTTCACAAAGCAGTGGGGCACACCTTGGGCTGCCCAGGGAAATGAGCCAGGCCCAGCAAGGGTCCCAAGGGCAGAGGACTTCTTACAGAATGGGACAGAGTGCATGTCTGACTACAGGACATGTCCCGAGGGCTACCGGTGCCTAAAGGCAGGCGAGAACCCTGACCATGGCTACACCAGCTTCGACTCCTTCGCCTGGGCCTTCCTTGCACTCTTCCGCCTGATGACTCAGGACTGCTGGGAGCGCCTCTACCAACAGGTACATGGGTTCCCTGGGCCAGAAGAGGGAGGCCAAGTATGGGCTCAGATCCCACACTGCACCAGTGACTAGCCAGAAGTGGCCCCATCATCTTCCCACAGTGAAAGCTGTGGAGGAGACAGAAGCCAAAGACACTTGCATCTAAGGGAGAGGGACTCCGCAAGCAAAGAAACTTTCTTTTGTTAGTGACCAAGTAACCATCCCTTCATATAGGACTCTATTCTCTGTGAGTGGGACACTCCTCCACCTTCTAGGGTAGAATGTTCTACTGTGTGAGCACCGTCAGGTGGGACATCAGCCTCCCTCTAGGTAGAATTCTGTCCTGTGTGTAGGTTATTCTCCTCTGGAGGTTAGCAATGGTCCTCTCTCTAGGTGGGGCATGCTCTATACCTTCCCCCCACCCCAGGCTTGGCTCTGTGAAGCCATGGCACAGCCAGACTCATCACTTGGAAATGCCATCACCCAGAAAGGGCACCAGTGAGGACGACCTCTTTACCCTTGCTCCTCCAGACCCTGAGGTCCGCAGGGAAGATCTACATGATTTTCTTCATGCTTGTCATCTTCCTGGGCTCCTTCTACCTGGTAAACCTGATTCTGGCTGTGGTTGCCATGGCCTATGAAGAGCAAAACCAAGCCACCATTGCAGAGACCGAGGAGAAGGAAAAGCGTTTCCAGGAGGCCATGGAGATGCTCAAGAAAGAGCATGAGGTGGGTGAGCAGTGCAGACAAGGAGCCTCCAGGTCAAGCCCTCACCTGATCATAGGTACCTGGAGGCATGGTGCATGCTAGAGCTGGTTCTTGGAAGCATGGTGCGCACTGGGTAAAAAGCAGTGCCTACTGGGTAAAGATATTTCCTGTGAGTGGGGTGTCTGCTGGGTAAAGTTGTTTTCTGCGGCCATCCTGTCTTCCAGGTGAAGGTGGTGCCAGTGGGGCAAAAATAGTGCATACTGGGTAAAGTGATCCCTGTGAACACATTACATGCTGGATAAAGAGATCCATGTGTCTATGAACATAGTTTATCCTGGTCAAGTGATAGCTGTGGTCGGGTAGTAAGGAAGGTCCAAGGGTGAGCCAACTCAGAAAATAAGCCCTGGCAATGCTTCCCTGGCTGCCCACATAGCGGCTGAAGGAGACCATTACAGAACCAACCATTAGAAGCCAGACCATAGGCATCCAATGATTCTTCTCACTGCCCCATACCACCTCCTCCAGCACCTTTCTGGCCAGTTGAACCTTCTTGAACCACTGCCCTTTAGTTCTGCTGCTTCCTCTGCTTATCAACAGCCCTTCCACATGTCCCACTCTCTCACCTCTTCCAAGAGCTGCCCACTTCAGCCATTCCTTTCATTCTTCAAGGATCTTGATTTTTCTCAGAACAACCTGACTTGGTCTGAGACGTATCTCCATGATGCCCCCATTTGGGGTTAAGGGTGCAAGTCCACTTACTGATGGAGTAGAGCAAATTCCTAAGAGTTGCTTGGCCTACCTAAGCCCAAGGCTGCAGAGAGTCTCTCAATGACTGAGATGTCCCTTCCTCCATTCTTTCTAGGCCCTCACCATCAGGGGTGTGGACACTGTGTCCCGTAGCTCCTTGGAGATGTCCCCTTTGGCCCCAGTAACCAACCACGAGAGAAGGAGCAAGAGGAGAAAACGAATGTCTTCGGGGACAGAGGAGTGTGGGGATGACAGGTTCCCCAAATCTGACTCGGAAGATGGCCCCAGAGCAATGGTAATCCCCAGCCGTGGTCACAGTCTTTGCAGGGTAGATCTGGCTTCAGATGGCTATATTGCTAGGGTTCTGGTTGAGGCATCCCTGGACCCCCTTCCAGCTGTTCTTGTTTCCCAGGGACATTCTTGATGTGGAGGAGCCCTGGGCAGAGGGACAGGGTAGATTTGGGTGTTATAATAGCCTCAATCTGGGTGTCTAGTCCTCCATCATGGGGACTATGGGTGGGTTCTCATGTAGTATAGATTGGTAGGAGCCCAAGGACATGCCCATGTGGGTGAAGGGACATGACTGACAGGCCCAGACTGGCCTGTCTACACCAAGAGCTTCCTGCCTCATTCTCCCCTTTCCCAACCTCAACCCCACCTTCAGGCCCAGATGAAGTTCAGGGTCAAAGCTCCAAAGGCACAGACTTGAGGTGAGGAAAGATGCCAGAAGATGCAGGATACCTCTAAACCCACACAGCCCCTTCTTAATACCCTCGGGCTCAGCCCACCCTGTTCTGGTGTGATGCAAAGCCCCCAGTGCTCCGAGAAGTGGAGCTGGGCCCGGTGCACGGGAGTTAGGCCAGGAGCGCGTGAAGAGCGGTCTTGGTCATGGTGCCTCTCCTGTGCTCTCAGAATCGGCCCAGCCTCACCCACGGCCTCAGCAGGACTTCGGTGAAGCCTCGCTCCAGCCGCGGGAGCATTTTCACCTTCCGCCGGCGAGATCTGGGCTCTGAGACAGATTTTGCAGATGATGAAAACAGCACGGCAGGGGACAGCGAGAGCCACCGCACGTCACTGCTGGTGCCCTGGCCCCTGCGCAGGCCCAGTGCCCAGGGACAGCCCAGTCCTGGGGTTTCAGTTCCTGGCCACGCCCTCAATGGCAAAAGAAATAGCACCGTGGACTGCAACGGGGTGGTCTCCTTGCTGGGGTCAGGGGACCCAGAGGCCACATCCCCAGGCAGCCGCCTGCTTCGCCCTGTGATGCTGGAGCGCCCCCCGGACACGGTGAGCCAGCCCCACAGTGCCCAGGGAGGATCTGACCTCTCTACTGCCCTTCAGTGCCAGGCCCAAAAATACTGGCCAGGTATTGATTGAGCACCTACTGTGTACTGTACTACCCAGAAATCTCTGTCTGCGTAGTGCTTCCATGCCAATAAGGGGACGACTGACAAGAATCAAAGAAAGAAGAATGCTATATGTACATGTATATAAAGTGTGTAATGGTGACAAACCAGGACGATGCTGAAATACTGCACTGGTAAGGTTTGGACACCGAGAGGCCATGATAGTGCAAGGCCAGTGTCCTGGAGGCCCTGTGCTGTGCCGCCCTTTGGCTTGCAGGGTTGGGGCAAGTCATCCCACAGGTCCTGGGAGAAGGGCTGGTGTGGCAAGGGCACACTGAAGGGTTCTGGGTAACAATTATTCACCAAATTGGAAATAAGTGGTACTTTACCAAGTGCCAAGTCAGTATCAGTTCAAGTGATAAGTGCTGTGGGATTGGAGCAGGAATAGGGGAGCGGGAACCCCCTACTCATTAGGAGGCACTTGAACAAAGACTAGGAGAAGACCAAGAGCCATGCTTTCTGAAGCTAGGAGCAGTGGTATGGTAGAGTGGTTAGCACCCCAGCTCTGGGGACAGCCTGGGTTTGAACCCCAACTCATAGCTGACCAGCTGGATGGCTGTGTACAAGTTACTTTATTTTTCTGTACCTCAAGTGTCTTCATCTGTAAAATGGGTGAAAAAATACCCATCTCAGGAAAGTTGTAAGGATGACATGGGCTAATATGGCAAGGCCCTGCAGACTATGTGAACATTTTGATATTAGAACACAATAGTGACGCTGTCACTGCCATCATCTGGAGAAGTGTGCTCTAGGCATAAAGAATAGCAGGTGCAAATGCCCTGAGGCAGAAGCACACCTAGGGTGTTGAACCATGAGGCCAGCCTGGCTGGAACAGAGGTGTGAAGGAGAGAGCCTGGAGTCACTGTCAGAGGGGTTGGGGAGGGGCCATCCAGATCATGAAAGGCCATTCAGAGCCTTGGTCACTCAGTCAGCAGATCCACAGACAGACTGATGACTGCCAGTCAGCTGTCCAGTGTCCTTGTGCTGATCTCTGCCCCGTATCACAGTGCCAAAACAGCCTGCCCAGGAACAAGCTGAATGTGTGGCTGAGACCCGAGGCCAGCAGGGATGGAGGCAGGCCAGTGTTCTGAGGGAAAAATGGCTAGACTGGCAGGGAGATTTGGTCGGGATGGTGGAGGTGGGGCTGAGGAGGAAGGGTCCCCCACCAGATGGCCCCATGTGCTCCTGCTCAGACTTACCCTAGCTGTGGGACTTTGCACAGTTTCATTTTCTTGTGCCTCAATATCCTCACCTGTAAAGTGGAAATAAATTTAATAATGTCAGGACTGGGGTTGTGGCTCAGTGATAGGGTGCTTGCCTAGCATGTGGGAGGCACTGGATTCAATTCTCAAATAAATAAAGGTATTTTAAAAATTAATCATGTCATCAGGTTGTGATGAGGACCAGGAGAGTTAAAACAGAGCAGTGCTTAGGCCAGTTCTTGCCTCCCATTCAAGTTATTATTATTACTGTCTGCCATTGATATTATTGAGTAAAGCCTCCTGGGGCAGGTGTGTGAAGGAGAGGAGCTGTGGTACCTGTGGGGGGCAGAACAGCTTCTGGACCCCTCACCTGGACGGGGGTGGGTGGGTGTCTGGCTTCCAGGAACATGCAGCAGGCAGGTCCAGCTCTGGAGCCTCAGCCTTGGGGAAGCAGGTTGGCACACTAATAGAATTTCCTAATCTCATTAGGGAGAAAATCATCTCATTGTGCAGCACATGTCGGGAGGAATCTAAGTTCAAACACTTCATTACCGGGAACTCTGACTTCACCCATTCTCACTTCTGTAGGGCCCATTTGTAACCTTAAAGGGATTAGCAGGCCAAGATGGGGTCATTTGCAAAGTTAAAGGAATTATCGACCAACATGGAGACATTTGAAAAGTCCAAGAGATTAGCAGGCGGCAGGCCCCTGGGAATTCCTTCTCCCGCTTCCACTGGGTCCCCAGTGAGTGGCTGCTGCCCAGTTCTGGTCTGAAAAAGCAGCACAGGGTTAGGCACTGTGGTCAGGGTGGGAGGTGGGAGAAAGGGCCAGGTCACCAAGGACTCAGGTTCAGTTTATCAGACTGGAGGGAAAGGGTAATGATTCACTTTGTCCCCATCTGGAGCGTGTTGGTCCAGAGGGTCAGATGGAGTCAGGGGAAGCACTAAATAGACACTCTTTTTCTCCCTCCATATGTTAGACTTCATCTTCATTTCCCTGGCATCTAGCAAGTCAGGGACAGAGCTGGACTTCTAACCAGTGCCTCCTGGTTCCCAATGATTTCATCCACCTGCCCGCTATTTATCTCGTGCCATCCAGCCGTGTGGCATTGAGTGCCAGGTGGCATTGGGGCTCCAGTTTTATAGCTGTGAATAGAATAAACCTGACCTCTGCCCTCATAAGTTCACCTGGAGTCAGGAAAATAGACAGTGAACTGATCAATCTGTCCAGGTCACCATGGAAAGTTGCCGGGGAGCATTGGGGATGGGGGCTGTAGGTGAGAACACTCAGGGAAAGTCATCTCTAAAAGGTGGCATTTAAACTGACAGGCAAATGATTTTAGGGAGCCGGGCACAAAGCTGCAGAGGAAACAGGAGGAAAGGCTTGAGGAAGGAATGGGCTTGACAGTTTGAAGGGATGCCAGAAATCAATGGACAGCAATCAGCCTTATCTGCACATTGGCCATGATTTGGCCTATCTAGGTTGAACTTGGCCAGGGAACTCTGCTTTCCGATACCTTTTGTTCACACTGTAGATTAGGTTGGGGCTGCTCTACTTGTCTTTGTTCTGAGGCCTGGACTGGAAGGATGGATTACTGGGTTCCCAGAGGATTCCTGGAGCACAAGGGCATATTTTAGGCTTCTGTTCACATGATATCCACTTTCATGCCCTTGGCCAAAGTATGTCTGCTTCACCGGGGCAGGAAAGTCTCCTTCACCCACAGTGGAAAGGGAAAGAGAATACTTGCTTGATGATAACTCAAACCATCATAGATAGTAACAAAGTAGCAGAGAAGTTGGAAGGACTTAAATGTGCTTATGAGTTAAAATGACCAAATTTGTAACCAGTGCATTGGAGGATGCCTTTAATCCCAGCAATTTAGGGGGCTGAAACAGGAGGCAACTTAGGAGGCCCAAAACAGGTTTGAGGCCAGCCTTAGCAACTTAGCAAGACCGTTTCTCAAAATAAAAAGACCTGGGGAGCTCAGTGGTAAAGCTCCCCTGGGTTCAATCCCTAGTACCACCACCCCCAAATGGTACTACTGTGGCACCAGCCACTCAGCCCTCTCCAGAACCTCTGCTTGCATGCTTCCTTGACTGGGAGCTCACTACCTCCCTAGGCACATTTCACAGAGGTCCCACCACTTGCAAAGGTTGACCTTAAGGTGTTTTTGGAACCTACCCCACACCCTGGCTCTACCATGCTGAGTGGCTCTCGCCTGTCTCCCCTCTATCCTACACAGATTGTACAGCCCCACCAGTGCATGCCGAGCAACCTGATTCCCCCTACAGCCCCAGCTCCAGCTCATGGTTGTGCAGGGCCTTGCTGACATGAAGTTCTTGTGAGCCCTGCTCAGTTCTGGGGGGCTCCATGTGAGCCTGAGGACCACCTGCCAGCCAGCTCCATCCTGCAGGCATCTCTGTTTTCAGACCTGGTTCTTTTACTTATAAAAATGATACATGCATGCTGGACACAAGTCAGCTGTGCAGAGCTGCACGAAGTGAACAGGGACTTTCTGCCCCTCCCCCCGCCCCCAATCGTTCCCCAGATAGCTCCACTCCAACAGTCAGAATTTATCTGCCAGATCTTAGTCTTGGTTTTTCCTCCCACTGTTTGTCTTGGAGATGCTCCTAGGGGATCATACACAGAAGCACCTCATTCTTGTTATTGTCTGTATCAGAGTCCAGAGTTGGGCTGTATCTATAATTGATTTTAATATTCTTCCTATTGATTGGTTGTTTTGTTTTTATGGTATTCGGAACAGTGCCGCCATGAACATCATTTATGTGTATTTTGGGTGCATGTGTATAATTATTTATGAAGTTAGATTGCTAGACAAGGAATGGCAGGGCCAATTTAATATTTTCTTGGTAGATACAGTCAAAATGCCTCCACAAAATGCATGGTCCTCCTACCAGCCACATCTAAGCAGTATTGCTTTATGCTTCCATTGATGTCATCTTAAAGCATGTTAGATTTTTTTCCTA